>VUQH01036457.1:0-16355 GCA_015106775.1 Etroplus canarensis | reverse complement strand
GTTCAAAAAAAACCCCCCCCCCCCCCCTTTTTAATTGGAGGAGAAGCTGGTCCCAGTCTCTGGGTCAGATTGCTTCTCCTTACCGACCCAATCATCAAATGCCGACACCCCGTGTGAAAACTTCCTTCTTTGTTCTAAATTTGCTCTAAACCCACCTCTCTGTGTACTTTTCCAAAATGGGTGTACCTCTGACACACACACAGTAACCCCCCACAATGGACTGTGACTGTGTGTGTGTGAAAGTGTCAATAAATGAGAGAATTCTCTGTGTTAATGCTTGTGTCACAGAACTAAGAATCCTGTAACCTTCGTGTAAAGGTATATATGCTCAACAATAAGAATAACTGCTTGTATAATAATTAAGCATCAATCATTCACATTATAGTCAAATAAATCCTAACAGTTGGTACCAGACATAGCGTTTTCCTTGATCGCCAGAAAGTTCAGTTTTACTCTCATCAGACCAGAGGACCTTCTTCCATATGCTTGGGGAGTCGCTCACGTGCCTTTTGGCCAACTCTTAATGCGCTTTCTTACCTTTTTCTGTAACCAATGGCTTTTTTCTGGCCACTCTTCCTTAAAGTCCAGCTGTGTGGAGTGTACGGCTTATAGTGGTCCTATGGACAGATGCAGCAGTCTCTGCTGTGGCGCTTTCCAGCTCCTTCAGGGTGACCTTTGGTCTCTTTGTTGCCTCTCTGATTAATGCCCTCCTTGCCCGGTCTGTGAGTTTTGGTGGACGGTCCTCTCTAGGCAGGTTTGTTGTGGTGCCGTATTCTTTACGTTTAGTAATGATGGATTTAACGTTGCTCTGTGGGATTTTCAAAGTTTCAGATATTTTTTTATAACCCAATCCTGATTTGCACTTCTCCACAACTTTGTGTCTGACCTGTTTGGAGAGCTCCTTGGTCTTCACAGTGTGTCTTGGTGGAGCCTCTTGAGTAGTGGTGTTGCAGACAATGGAGCTTTTCAGAACAGGTGTATATATATATATATATATATATATATACTAAGATCATGTAACACTTAGACTGCACACAGGGAACCAGATCTTATATTTCCCCTTATATCTGGCACCATTGTTGATGTTTGTGTGTGTGTGTCTTGCTGTTGTGTCTTAGAGATCTGACACCAAAACAAATTCCTTGTGTGCGCATGCATACTTGGCCAATAAACTTGATTCTTACTCTTATTTAGGGGCTTCAGAGCAAAGCGGTGAACACATGTGAATGTGCCAGTGTTTTATGTATTAGATATTTGTATTTTTTACATTTCACTGCACCAATTTGGACCAGTTTGTGTAGGTCCACTACATAAAGCAATTAAAAACAATTAAATTAAAAGTTGTAACACACAAAAAACACCAAGAAGGTGAATAGATTCAAGACTGAAGAGCTTTTATTGTCATTTCAACCACATATAGCTGACGCAGAACATAGTGAAATGAGATGGAATTTCTCCAGGACCTGGTGCAACATATAAACATATAGGCATATAGACATATGACAGGAGGGGTTTTTTTAAAAATTAAAAATAAATAAAGTGCAACATAGTGCAATAGTTGCAAAAAATGCAAAGAACAGCAAACAATGCAAGGAACAAATCGCTGTTTCATCTAAACCGGATGAACATAGTGCAGAAATCAAAACTGTGCAAAACAGTGCACAAGAAAGGCACAGTGAAAAGACAACACAAGAACAAAACACTAGCACTGAAAGAAGAAGAGATGATGGCCACTGTACATAATATGGACAAAAGTATTTTGTCACCTGCCGGGTACAGGAGCTTTTATAACATCCCATTCTAAAGCCATAGGCGTTAAAAATAGAGTTGGTTCCCCTTTGCAGTTGTAACAGCTTCCATTATTCTAGGAAGGCTTTCTACAAGATTTTGGAGTATGTCTGTGCTATTTTATGCCCATTCATCCAGAAGTGAATTTGTGAGGTCAGACATTGTTATTGGACGGGAGAGTCCTAGTTTATCCCAAAGGTACTTGATAGGGTTGAGGTCAGGGTTCTGTGCAGGCCAGTCAAGTTCTTTTGCACCAAACTCTTTGAACCACGCCTTTCTGGAGCTTGCTCTGTGCACTGGGGCGCAGTCATGCTGAAACTGAAAATGGCTTTCCCCAAACTGTTCCCACAAAGTTGGAAGCATAGAGTTGTCCAAGCGACATCATATCATTACCTCTCTTCCACTAAACTTTACAGTTGGCACAATGCAGCCAGGCAGGTAGCGTTCTCCTGGCCTTCACCAAACCCAGACTCAACCTTCAGACTGAGAGATAGAGAAGTGTGACTGGTGACTCCACAGAACACATTACTGCTGTCCAGTAGCAGTGTGCTTTACATCACTCTGTCTGCCACTTGATATCGTGCCTGGTGACGTAAGGATTATATGCAGCTGCTCAGCCACGGAAACCCATGCCCTGAAGCTCCCAGCGCACACTTTGTGTGCTGATGTTGATCCCAGAGGAGGTTTGGAAGTCTGCAGTTAATGAGTCAGCAGAGCGCTGGTGACTTGTACGCACTTTGCACTTCTGCTTTCCAAAAATGCCACTTACAGTTGATGGTGAAATATCCAGGAGGGAAGAAATTTTACCAGCTGACTTTGTTCTAAAGAGCTGGAATTGAGTGAGCTCTTTAGAACAACCTATTCTTTCACAAGTGTTTGTAAAGGCAGACTGCATTGCTAGGTGCATGATTTTTATGCAGCTGTGGCAGTGAGACCGAACCAAACCCCTGAATTCAGTGATTAAGACCTGTGGCCCAAATTAACACCAGATTTAGCTCCAAACATTATTTTAAACATGTTAAAAAGTTTTCCAGTTAGTTTTTAACAAGGTTTTCAGCAATATTGCAACTATTTTGTTGCATAATTAAATGTAGAGTGTGAATGTTTTGTTTGAAGCCAAAGGCTGAATCTTAAATATAAAGACGAAGTTTAATTGTGAACATTAACAGTTAGATTCAAATATTATTTTTAGATTTAGCATAGTGAAGTAGAGGCAGATGATCATCTTGGTGACCTGAAGGTAGCAGCTGACAGAAAGAGCAGAAGTTGATTGAGATGTGGATTAATTAGAAATTTTGCTGTAAGTTTGTTAAAAAGTGATGAAACAGTTTGTGTTTCATTTTTTTTTAAATAATGAAGCAAAGTGTTGCTGTTTATTTCACTGGTGCACCGTACAGTTAGGTCCATAAGTTTTGAGACAGTTGCGCGTTTGTTTTTTGTAATTTTGCCTCCGTACGGCTCCACAGTGGATTTCAGATCAGTCGAATGTGATTGAAGTGCAGACTTTCAGCTTTGACTCGAGGGGTTTAACAACAGATTGTTTTTAATACCTGGAAAACAATCTTTTGCCGTCAGTAACTGCCTGAAGTCTAAGAAGCCGTGCACATCAGCAGATGCCGTGTTTCCTCTCTTGAGATGCTCTGACTGCAGCTGCCTTCATTTGCTGCTTGTTAGTGGGCCTTCAGTTTTGCCTTTGGTAACTAAAACGCTGCCATGTTCTGTGACTGACTTGGCCATAGAAAAATATCTCATTTATTTTCCTTAAATAAAAAACACTCTGGCGTTGCTTTTGCAGTGTAGTTTGGGTCATTATCATTGATACTCTGATGGACCGCGTTTGACTGAGTCTCAGCACAGCAGAGAGTGTAGTTACGGTGTTCATCCTGCTCCTTGCATCAGCAGTCACATCATCAGTACACAAGTGACCCAGTTCCACTGGCAGCCATACATGCCCATGCTGTAACATTTCCTCCAGCATGTTTGACAGGTATGCTTCGGATCACGAGCTGTTCCTTTCCTTCGCCGTACTCGCCTCTTACCGTCATTCTTGTACAAGTTCATCTTTTTTCCAAAACTGGGTAGACACTTTTATGGCAAAGTCTGACCTGGACTTCCCGTTCCTGACCATAAGCAGAGGTTTGCACCTTGTTACAGATCATCTACATTCATCAAGGCGTCCCTTGATTATTAACTTCGACAATGACACATCTGCCTCCTGTGGAGTGTTGCTGACTTGGCCTGGTTTTTTTAGGCTAATAATGTCCTCCTTCACTTGCATGCAAAGCGCTTTGGGCTGTATGTTGAGAGGTTCATTGAATAGCTACCAAATGCAAGTTCAACAGTTGGGCTCAACCCCAGATCTTTTATCTGCTTATTATGTTGTGAAATAGCAAGGGAACAGGCCTCACCTGGCCCTAAAACTGCTTGTCAGTCAATTATCCTATTACTTTTGAGCTTCTAAAAATGGTGGACTATGTATAAAAATAGCTATAATTCCTGAACGATTAATGCAATTCCTCAGTCAAACCCACTGAATTAAAGCTGCACTTTGATCGCATTCTTTAGATTTTAAAATCCACTGCTGTGGTGAACAGATGCAAAAATTAAAAAAAAAATGTGTCGTGTCCCAAAACTTATAGACCTAACTGTAACATGCTCCAGATCAGGTTAAGGATTCAGCATATGTTACCATAGTAATCAAGCATGGTAAACAGAGAGTCACCTCTGTGACCCTGAAAACTCCTAAAGCTCAGCATACGCTGTGTGCACAATTATTAGGCAAATGAGTATTGTGACCATATGGTCATTTTTATACATACTTTCCACCTCCAAGCTGTGTAAACTTGAATGCCTGTTGGATTTAAACATACGAGGTGATTTGCATTTGTGTAATGAGGGAGGCTGTGGCCTTAGGAGATCAACACCCTATATCAGGTGTGCACAATTATTAGGCAGCTTCTTTTTCTCAGGCAAACTGGGCCAGAAAAGAGATCTAACAGACTCTGAAAAGTCAAAAACTATAAAACATCTTTGAGAGGGAGGCGGCACTTTTCAAATTGCCAAAATATTAGGACATGACCACAGAGTCATCAAACGTTTTGTTACGAATAAGATTTGAGAAGAATCAAACGTGAAGCTACCAGGAAGCCATTATCCTCCACTGCTGTCATATTCCAGAACTGCAACCAACCATCTGGTCCCATGGCTGGATCGGCAATGGGCATAGAGCTCCACTCTGACTCCAGCAACCTGGAGGTGGGGTACTGGTGTGGGCTGGAATTATTAAAGATGGGCTTGTTGGACCTTTTCAGGTTGAAGATGGACTCAAACTTAACTCCCAAACCTGCTGCCAGTTTCTAGAAGACACTCTCCATGCAGTGGTCCAGGAAAAAGTCTGCGTCTTTCAAGAAGACTGTGATTTTTATTCAGGACAATGCTCCATCTCATGCATCAGACTCCTTCACTGCGTGGCTAGCCAGTAAAGACCTTAAAGATGAAAGAATAATGACATGGTCCCCTTCCTGACCTGACCTAAACCCTGTTGAGAACTTGTGGGTCCTTCTTAAACGTGAGATGTACAGTGAAGGAAAACAGTCCACCTCTCTGAACAGAGTCTGGGAGGCTGTGGTTGCTGCTGCACAAAAGGTTGATGGTCAACAGATCAACAAACTGACAGACTCCATGGATGGAAGAGTTTTGAGTGTTATTGAAAGGTGGCTATGTTGGTCACTGAATCATTTTTTGAAATGTCAGAAATGTTTATTATTCTCACTTTAACAGATGAAAACAAGTGAGATGGGAATTTTTTTTTTTCTTTGAGTTGCCTAATAACTGTGCACACAGTGTATCTTTACAGTACACCCTCCTGGCTGTTTTGTTAGCCAGAAATAACTGCCCACATTTTTTTTTTCTTTTCATAGTAACTGCCTCAAAGACTGACACAAACACAAGCTGAGTATAAACTGTGTTGATGATCACTTGACTTGTCTGTGAAAGACCGTCTAATGTGTTTGTCATCCTGTTTTTCATTTGTTTATTTATTTGTGTGTTTGCAGGTGACTCAATAAAGATCGGCGAGGTCACTTACAAACTCAAGCAACCCCGGAATCCTGAGCTTGTTCCTGTGAAATACAGTATGTGATCTTCTGTGTGTGTGTGTGTGTGTGTGTGTGTGTGTGTGTGTGTGTTTGTGTGGGTGAACAACACCTGCCGGTATGTCAGCGTGAAATCATTACATTGTGTTGCTCTGCTAGTTTCAGACTCCCTGTCCCAGACGGTGGCTCAGCACCTGCGATGGATTATGCAGAAAGATCTTTTGGGACAGGATGTGTTCCTCATTGGTCCTCCAGGACCCCTGAGAAGAGCCATTGCTATGCAGTACCTTGTGAGTGCTCACATTACACACAGACACATAAGTCAAAGACGTGACGTAGAAGCCATCTTTGAAACTAAAACTAAACCATCACAAACCAAACGCCCGATTTAAACCCAATCTTACTATATGGACAGAAGTATTGGACCACCTTCACTCTATACTCAAAGGAGCTTTTATTACGTCCTATTTTAAGGCCATTGGCATTAATATGGAGTTGGTCCCCCCCTCTTTGCAGCTGTAACAGCTTTAGGTCTTCTGGGAAGGCTTTTTACAAGATTTTTTAGATTTTGTGGGAATTTTTTTTTCCCCGTTCATCCAGAAGAGCATTTGTGAGGTCAGACACTGATGTTGGCCAGGAGGGCCTGTCTCTCTGTTCTTCTTCATCCCAAAGTTGTTTGGTGGGTTTGAGGTCAGGTTCTTATGCACCAAACCCTTCCAGCATGCCCTTACGGCCCTTTGTTCACTGGCGCGCAGTCATGGTGGAACAGAGAAGTGCCTTCCCCAAACAGTTCCCACAAAGTCAGAAGCGTAGAATTGTCCAGAATGTCTCGGTAAGCCTTCACTGGAACTAAGGGGCCCAGGCCAACCCCAGAAAAACAGCCTCCTCCTCCAAACTTTACAGTTTGCAAAATGCAGTCAGGCGGGTAACGTTCTCCTGGCATTCACCAAACCCAGACTCATCCATCAGGCTGCCAGATAGAGAAGTGTGATTCCCTGCTCCTCAGAGCATGTTTACACTGCTCCAGAGTCCTGTCCATCCTGTGTTTGCTGATATAAGGCTTGCATGCGTCTGCCTGGCCATGCCATGAAACTTGTACTGATGTCAATGCCAGAGGAGGTTTGGGAGTCTGTAGTTCCAAACCTCCTGGTTCCTAATTGCTTCCACTTTGCAGTAATACTGCATACAGTCGATCACTGAATATCTTGGAGGGAAGAAATGTCACTGACTTGTTGCACTAGCGGTGCCGTATTACAGTAAACCTTCGGCTGCTCCCCTGTACTCTCCCCAAGGGGTCGCCACAGCGGATTAATCCGCGTTGGTAATTTGGCAGAGGTAGTACGCCGGATGCCCTTCCTGATGCAACCGTGCATGGTGAGAGGGGCTCGTGTCCCCGCCTGGAATAAAACCAAGGACTTTTCACTTGCAAGGCAAACGTGTACACCACTATACTACGTGCCACACTTGAACGACGACCCGTTCTTTCACAAGTGTTTGTAAAGGCAGACTGCATGGCCAGCTGCTGGATTTTATACACTGACTGGGACTGAGTAAAGCACCTGAATTCAATGGTTACAAGCTCTGGCCCAATACTTTTGTCCGTATAGCACATGATTGAATTAATTTCCGGCAGTAAATTGCTATTAAAGCTCTAAACTTGATCCACACTTTTAGTCTGCATATTGGTGGACCAGCATTCTTTGGCTTTCGGCATTCTTCAGGGTCATCATGTCTTGGTCTGGCAGGAAGGTTGATCTATGTAGTACACTTAGATCAACGTAGATCAGCTTTAACCGTCTGTACCTGTTTCCATATGTGCAAAGCCAGATCATTGTAGGGGCTGCAGTGAACTAGTTTTGACAGTGATTTTGTTACCTGAAGATAAAAGGTATAACCAGAGTGAAAGGATGGGAGATGAATTATTCACTGTTGTCTTTGTCTCTCTAAAGAGAGATGACTGGAGAGTCCCTGGGTACAGCAGTAGTCATAAGTGTTTCAGTATTTTTTTTTAATCATTTTGCATTAGATAAGCCTGAGAAATACATTTTGAAGTGTGTGAAGCCAAGTTTGTTCCCTCGCTCTTGACTAGGAGCTGACCAAACGGGAGGTCGAGTATGTTGCCCTATCCAGGGACACCACAGAGACGGACCTGAAACAGAGGAGGGAGATCCGCTCAGGGACGGCCTTCTACATAGACCAGGTGAATGTGCTTGTTTAATGGAATATACAGTGAGATGCAAGGTTGGTCTTGCATTGTACTTTGTATTTGTACCAAGCTATTCACTGAACCTGAATAATGCTGGGATAGACTCTGTCACTTTGTAAATTCTGGCTGCTCATGTTTCCACTTGGTGGGGTTGCTGATTTACAGTACTGTGCAAAAGTCCTGTCCCAGCCCTCGCTCTTTATATTTTGCTTCCAAGGAGTCAGACCGTTTGTACATTTTTTTTGAAAGTGCGTTTGAGCAGTAGTTATCCAGGCTTTCTGAAGGTCTTTAAAGTTTTTTCTTTGGACACTGGATCCTTTTTTTCCTCACTCATTTCTAGTGTAGTCCTTGTACCTGGCCATTTTCACACGAATGCTTTTCTTTGTGACCCTACCCCATAGTCCAGACACGTGGAATAGAGGAGATTGTTATCACATGTTCTACACAACCAGTACTTGCCAGAAATTTCTGAAGCTCTTTCAGTGATGCTGTAGGCCTCTTGGCAGCCTCTCTGATCAGTTTTCGTCTTGTCGTTTCATCATGTTAAAGGGACGTCCAGTTCTCACTAACATCACTGTGGTTTCAGGTTTTCTCCACTTCTTGACGACTGTCTTCACTGTGTTCCATGGTATATGTAGTGCTGCGGGAATGTTTTGTCCCCTTCTCCTGACTGATACTTTGAACAATGAGATCCCTTTGATGCTTTGTCAGCTCTCTGTGAACCATGGCTTTTGCTCTAGGATGTAATTGAGTATTTGTCAGGAAAATCCTACGAGGGCAGCTGAACTTTTTTTGGAGTTATTCAGTCACTTTAGTTGATGGCAGGTGTGTACCCAAAAAGACAGAAGGTTGGAATTAAAGCAAAATGTGCTTTAACAAAGTATTATTTTTAGGGCGTGCAGGGTGACAGTTCCATCCATGGCTTTTCCAGTCTACATGCCGAGGCGTCTTTGGTCAAGACACTGAACCCCAAATTGCTCCTGAAGCTTTCATTGGAGAGTGAATGTTTGCATTATAGTTAAATGTAGAATAAAGTGCTGTGTGAATGTGTGATAATGGGTGAATGAGACTTGTAGTAAAGCAAAGCAACAGACAGAGCACAAGAGAGGTAAAGAAGAGAGTGCAGGCAGGGTGGAGTGGGCGGAGACAAATATCAGGGGTACTTTGTGACAGGATAGCAGCAAGAGTGAAAGGGAAGGTTTACAAGACAGTAGTGAGACCTGCTATGATGAATGGTCTGGAGATGGTGGCACTGATGAAAATGGACAGGAGGTGGAGGTGGCATTGAAGATGTTGAGATCTTTGACAAGACAGGATTAGAAATGGGGACACCTCAGGCTGAGACGTTTGGAGAAAAAGTCAGCAAGGCAAGGCTGAGATGGTTTGGACATGTTCAGAGGAGGGATGCAAGGGAGTGAGATGGATGCAGATGATTCGCTGTGGCGACCCCTAATGGGAGCAGTCAAAAGAAGAGCCGAGAAACCAGGGATCAAACCGCTAACCTTCCTGTCAGAAGACAATCCACTCCACCTCTTGAGCCACAGCCACCCCACAATAATCCTCCCTTTGCATTTTTTCCTTTTTTTAAAAAATTGAATTATAAAGATTTTAGGTCATATTAAAGATGGAAAAGGTTTTGAAATGATTCATCGATGTATCATTTTTTTACGTGAGAAAAACCTGGTGTTTAAACAGGGGTGTGTTCACTTTCTGTAGCCACTGTACCAAGGAGAGTTAAAGGTGGTCGTACCAAATATTGACTTTCAAGCTGGTTAGAGTTGTACAAACTCTCTTTTTTTGCCTTATGCGCTGTATCGCAATGCATATTTGCGCATTTTTCAGTAAATTATTGCACCTAGTTCCCGTGTTCCTAGCAGAATATAAAGAAATGAGGGGTGGGTCAAGACTTTGGCACAGGACTGTACGTAAATTGCGAAAATGCAAATGTAAAATCACAGTCATCAGGTTCTAGCTACCTTTTTGTGTGACATAATTCACTGACAACCACTTCTGAAGCAAGCACAGCTTGCAGCACGGGTGAAACATTAAGCGAGGGTTCTTTAGGAATTACAGTAACACGTGAAGTCACATCACTGCAGCGTTGCACTATTTCACGCTTTCTTTCTGTTGCCTTCCACGCTCCTTTTTGATCGATCAAGCTTTCGGCAAACACACGCCCCCACTCTCTGTTGACTTTGTAAGTTGGGTAACCATAGAAACCAGCAGTTCCTCATTATCCGGGCAGGTTTCTCTAAGGAGAACTTTGTGTTCTCCATCTATCTCCGCTTATTGTCTCACAGCTTCAAAAAAAAACCAATTCTGAAATGAAAAGGAAAAACTCTTTCCAGATAAAGGCTGATCACGGAGCCGGCACAGCTGATAATAAGCCACGATAATTAACATTTACTCCATCATGTCATTACCCACAACTAATTAGCACATGGCTTCATCTGCGTAAAAAATAAACCTGTTGTGTAACAGTTCAGACATGAACTCCATGGAAACAGGGTGAAGTTTTTCATGTTTTATTTTCAGCACATTTCTCCCTTAAACTTTACTCAGAAACCTGTTCTTCTGGAACAGGCAGGCTCACAGCTCATTAGACTTGCTTATAATTAGACTGCTGCTATAAGGGAGTCCGCTTACTGTAGCGTCACTCCACTGTCTTCATTGCTGTTGGTGCGCTGAAGAAAATAGTTTTGTGGACATGTGTAAAACATTGGTTTTTATTTTTCTAGAAAATCCATTGCCAGGCTTTGAGGAGTGAATACCTCACACGCCTATACTGAGCGGTTTTATAATTTCATAATGTAGGACAGCTTGTTTTAATGCTTATGACTCCTTTTTACTAGATTGAATGGCAGGCTTCCATAAGGAGGATGTATGGAGCGCAATGCAGTTTCGTTACAAAATCTTTGCTTGTGTGTGAAGATGTTCTCGGTGTAGCAAAATTACCTTTTTTATGGGACAGATGGATGGAAGAAATTATACGGCCAATCAAATTTGTAGCTCATCCAGCTTTGTGGAAGTGTTCCTGAACCCATGCAGTGATTTCCATGACAGAATCATGCCTGTTTGCAATGCAGTGCTGCCTGAGGGCCCGAAGATCACCAGCATCCAATATTGGTTTTTAGTGCCCCCCCTAGTGTACACAAGTCCCTCTCACCTTGAAGAGTTGTGTCAAAAAGGGCATCCGGCTTAAAACCTCTGCTGAATTACCAATGCGGGTTATCTGTTGTGGCGACCCCTTGGCGAGAACACAAGGGAGCTGTTTCAATTCAGTTTCATTTATATTAATAATTTTTTAAATTTACATTTTATTTTACCAGGAGAGTCTCTTTCAGATTAAAAATCTGTTTTACAAGGGTGCCCTGGCCAAGACAACAGCAGCAAATCAATCACACGAATACAAAACAAAACAGACAACAGAATACCACTTTCTCAAAATAAAAACACACTAAATAAGTTTAAAGTAGCCATAGAATACTTAAACAAAGCACAATCGCTCAAGAAAACCGACGCGTCTCCTCCACTAGAATCTGTATGGTATTCTTAAAATTTTCCAGAGGAACAGCTGTTTCTAGCCTGATCACTTCCTGAAGATTATTCCATGACCTTGCAGCATAATATGAAAAAGCCTTTTTTCCAAACGCTGTCAAGGTCTGGGGCACATCAAAGAGCAACCACTTACGAGAGTGTAGCTGACTCCCCCTAGAACAGTGACAGAGAAGCGAACAAAGGTATACTAGAAGTTTACCGAGTTTTGCTTTATAGACAAAATGGTATATGTAATCTAGACTACACAGTTGAGATTCGTCTGAATGCATACACAGAACATCACCATAATGAATCACAGAGAGAAATGTAGCTTCTGCAAGTTTTTACTTAGCCCTAAAAGTAAAACAGGACTTATTTCTAAAATAAAAGCCAACCCTCACTTTTTTCACCAGGTTTGAAATATGAGCATTAAATGAAAGCTTGTCATCAAGCCAAATACCTAACTATTTATACGAGGTCACCCTTTCAATGGGTTTTCCATCAGATGTAAAGATGCAACAATCATTACACGAATGATAACGCCCTTTGGAGAAGACCATAAGTATGATTTTCTGGACATTTAAAACAAAGTGTCAGCTCTCAAGAGTAGCTTCTAGTGAGTGGAATTCAGACTGGCATTGTTTAACTGCCGCTGTGATAGACGGAGCTTGTGTATAAATTATAGTGTCATCAGCATAAAGATGTATTTTACCTTGAATGTCCTTACCCAGGTTATTTATAAGTAAAGAAAACAAAACAGGTCCTAAAATGGATCCTTGAGGAACATTTTTAGTTATCTCCAGAAAATCAGATTTATAGTACCAGTTCACAACAAAAGTCGTCTCAAGGTGCTTTACACTGTAAGGTAAAGACCCTACAGTATTAGAGAGGAAACCCCAACCATCAGACAGTCCCCTATGATCAAGCAATTGGTGACTCTGGGAAGGAACAGACAGAGAAACACTCAGGGAGGAGCAGTCTTGACCAGCAGGGGGTGAGGGAAGAGAGAAAGGAGAGCAAAGGGAGACACAGACTATGGGAGAGAGAAGATAATGAATGACATACAGCAGCAGCAAATAAATAGGGGAAAAAGGAATGTAAAGAGGTGGGTGGAGAAGAAATGCCCAGCACATCATAAGTGCAGCTGAAGGTAGATTTTTTTTTTTTTTTTTTTTTAGTGTCCGCGAAGTGTAGTGGTTTACACATGTGCCTTATAAGCGAAAAGCCCCTGGTTTAGTTCTACGTGGGAACACAAGCCCCTCTCAACGTAGCGTGTTGCATCAGGAAGGGCATCTGGCAAAATCGCTGCCAAATTACCAACGTGGATTAATCCGCTGTGGCGATCCCTTGGGGAGAACACAAGGGAGCAGCTCAAGGTACATTTTAGCCGTGGCCCTCACGCGCAGACGTGTCTCCAGATTCTCTGAATCCTTTAACCATGGAAAATTCAAAGTCTTTGCAATTTTACATTGAGGAACATCATTCTGAAATTGCTCCATAATTTGCAGACAGTTTCTCACAGATTGCTGAACCTCTGCCCATCTGTACTTCTGAGAATTACCTCACTCCCCACTCTTCTTGTTTCTGCTCTGCTCGTACTCTGCCTCTGATTGTCTAGTGTTTGTTGCTTGTGGTTGTGGTTAAACGGTTGGATGAAAGTGTCATGGTCTGACCCAATTAGAGTAGGTGCATGTCTTTACAGAAGATAGGAGTGTGTGTGTTTTTTTTTTGTTTTTTTTTTCTTTTTTAAATGCAAGTCTGTTTTGTTACAAATACCTCCCAGTGGGGCAGGTAACCTTCAGAGATTCTTTCCAAATGGAAATCTACCTGCATTAGCGACTCTGCAGGTTCAGACCACTTCAGAAGAGAGAGAGAGAGAGAAAAAGCCCACATCAAACTTTGATGGTTTTTGGAATATGCTCTGTATACAGGGCTGCCACCATGTTGTACACTTTTAAGTTTTGGCAGTTGAGTGTTTTTTCCTGTTCAAAGCAGTGTTTCTTAACATTTGCTTATGAATCAAAACAAAAGAAATGAACATATTGTGAGCACTTTTTCCATATCTAGGAGGTCAGAAACCTCCTTTTAATTCAATCTGCAGTATGTTCTTCTCAAATAGGCCTATTTAATACTGAGTAATCTGTTAATTGGCTTGTTGATCTGAAACACCAGGCAAGCAAACACACTGTATGTGCTCAGTCAGCAGGCAGCCTTGGGGTAGGTGGTGCCTTTTTCTTGGCACAGCACAATTAGACCCAGAGCTTCTGTCTCAGTTTGGGTGCTTCCTGTACTGTATGCTACATACAGTACAGGAAATATACTATATGGACAACAGTATTGGGCCACCTACACACTATGATTTTATTACCTCCCATTCTGAATCCATAGGCTGTACTCTAGGCGTGTCTGTGGGGAAATTTTGTACGTTCTTCCAGAGGAGCATTTGTGAGGTCAGACACTGATGCTGGATTAGAAGGCCTGGCTTATAGTCTCCATTCAATCTCATTTTAGAGGTTTTTTTTAATGGGGTTGAGGTCAGGGATCTGTGTGGGCCACTCAAGTTCTTCCACACCAAACTCTTTGAACCATGCCTTTATGGAGCTTGCGCTGTCCACTGGGGCACAGTCATGCTGGAACAGAAAAGGGCCTTCCCCAAACTGTTCCCACAAAGTTGAAAGCATAGAATTGTCAATTGCCAAAATGTCTCAGTAAGCTGAAGCATTATGATTTTACTTAACTGAAACTAAGGAGCCAATGCCAAACCGCAGAAAAGCAACCCCATAGCATTATCCCTCCTCCACCACACTTTACAGCTGGCATAATACAGCCAGGCAGGTAATGTTCTCCTGGAATTCACCAAACCCAGACTCATTCTGCCATACGGCTAAGTAGGGTTTGTCACGCCACAGAGCATGTTTCTGCTGCTCCAGAGTCCAGTAGCAGCATGCTTTACACCACTCCATCTGATGCTTGGCATTGTGGTCACTGATGTCAGGCTTGCATGCGGCTGCTCATTCATGGAAACCCATGCCACGAAGCTCCCAGCGCACATTCATTTGTGCTGATGTTAAACGTTTGAAACGCTGCACTTTTTCAGTCGGCAGAGTGTTGGCAACTTTGACGCACAGTGTGCCTCAGTACTCAGCGACCCAGCTCTGTAACTTTGTGGCTGAGTTGCTGTGGTTCCTAAACACTTCTGCTTTGCAGTAATACCACTTAGAGTTAACGGTGGAATATCTAGGAGGGAAGAAATTCCATGCACAGACTTGTTGCAACGGTGGTATCTTATCACGCTATCACGCTGGATTTTAGTGAGCTCTATAATAAATCTTTGTAAGGGCATACTGCATGGCTGAGTGTTTGATTTTTTTGTACCCCTGTGGGGATGGGACTGAATGAAACGCCTGAATTCAGTGATTAAGAGGTGTGGCTAAATACTTTTGTTAATATAGTGCATACTATATACTTACACTAGTGCAGTCTGAAAACGAACACAGCAAGCCGTGCACATAGACTGTACGTGAGAGATGAACGTTACCACCACCGTGATATTGCCTATTGTTTGAAGTTCTGTGGTGAAGCATTGAGGTGAGTGATTTAGCCATTGCCATTTTGGACCCCAACGTGACGAGTGAGCCATAGGGTGTTTCCTGCTCATTGTAATCACTTGTCAATCACAACTCTGAAAGAAACCAGTTAATGAGCATTACGTTATAACCAATATGGCTTGAGACTAGCGGCAGAGAGCATAAACTCATCAGTGAAGAGCTTAGTGAGGGTATCGGTTAATGGAACCAAGTGTCATTTTTCCATAGACTTCTGTCATTAGAAAGAATGCAGGAACTTCTGTACTGGTTTTGCTTTTCAGATCTGGAGGCTGTGCCACTGTTTTGATATTATATGAATAGTAGTCTGGTTGTGGACGTAAGATTAAAGCATTTAACTGTGATTGTTGTACTTGTTGCTACAGTTTGCAAACGTTTACAATTTATTGAACCTCTACAGCAACAAGTTGTGGCTGCTATACATTAAAAACACACTTTCAGCTGCTCCCAAAGGTGTTGCCGCAGCGGATGAATAAAGAAATTTGATTTGACACAGATTTTACACTAGATGCCCGTCCTAATGCAACCCTTCTCTTTATCTGGGCTTGGGATGGGTGCTAGGGGTACACTCTACCAATCCCAAGAAAAATGGTGATCATGCCAAATATTGCCTTTCAAGGTAATTAGACCTGTACAAATGCTTGCTTTATATACCATCTTTCCATTAACGTTTGGTCGTTTCAGTAGATGGTTGCTCCTGTTTCCCATTTTCCTTGGAACATATAAAGAAATGAGGGGTGGATCATGACTTTTGCACAGTACTGTAGTTTTTGGAAATTAAGTTCTGTATAATTTGGCTTCAGACTACTTCTTCTGAGCTGTCCCTCTGATGGACTCATTTCTAATCCTGTCCATCCTGGTCACTCCCAGGGAAAATCTCAACATCTTCAATTCTGCCACCTCCAGCTCTGCCTCCTGTCTTTTTGTCAGTGCCACCATCTCCAAACCATACATCATAGCAGGTCTCACCGCCGTCTTGTAAACCTTCCCTTTCACTCTTGCTGCTATCCTTCTGTCACAAAGCACCCCTGACACTCGTCTCCACCCACTCCACCCTGCCTGAACTCTCTTCTTCACCTTTCTTGTGCTCTGTCCGTTGCTTTGGATGGTTGATCCCAAGTATTT
>VUQH01036451.1:6669-35843 GCA_015106775.1 Etroplus canarensis | reverse complement strand
GATTACATCAGGGATCAGCTCTGAGCCCCTTCTCGTTTGCAATGGTGATGGACAGGTTGACAGATGAGGTCAGGCAGGAGTCTCCGTGGACTATGATATTCACAGTACTGTGATTTTGGTGAGAGTAGGAAGAGAGCCTGAAGAGGTGGAAGTATGCATTGGAGAGAAGAGGAATGAAAGTCATGCATGAATGAGAATGAAGCAGGTGGAATGGTGACGATGCAAGGAGTAGGGGTAGTGGGGGTGGATAAAGCTTAAATACCTGGGGTCAACCATCCAAAGCAATGAAGAGTGTACAAGTGAGGTAAAGAAAAGGGTGCAGGCAGAGCCGAGCTGGTGGAGAAGAGTGTCAGGCATCCTTTTTGACAGAAGGATAGCAGCAAGAGTGAAAGGGAAGGTTTACAAGACTGTAGTGAGGCCTGCTATGTATGGTTTGGAGACGGTGGCACTGACAAAAAGGAGATTGAGCTGGAGGTGACAGAATTGAAGATGTTGAGATTTTCCCTGGGAGTGACCAGGATGGACAGGATTAGAAATGAGTCCATCAGAGGGACAGCTTAGGTTAATTGATCTGAAGAAAAAGTCAGAGAGGCAAGGCTGAAATGGTTTGGACATGTTCAGAGGAGGGATAGTGGATATATCGGGCAAAGGCTGGTGAAGATGGAGCTGCCAGGCAGGAGGAGAAGAGGAAGACCACAGAGAAGATTCATGGATGTAGTGAAGGAGGACATGCAGAGGGTTGGTGTGAGGGTAAAGGTTGCTAGGGTTAAGGTGAGATGGAGGCAGATGATTCACTGTGGAGACACACTATAGTGTTATATAAACTCTGATTATGCTATGTCATTTTCTCTGTCATTTTATAACACCAGCTATTCTAGGATTTTTAAATTGCAATTATTTTAAGATGTCTTTATTGTTTTTTCTGTATCTAAACCTTATCTTGGGGCTTTAATTTGGTAAAAATTAAAATATACAAAATACCTGATTATTATACTTTGAGTCACTTGGATTGTGATAAAAGTAGCTTTTATCTGGCATGCTTCATGTGTAATTATTAATTTCAAATTACATCTTGAATGAAATGGATTACTTAACATCAGTTTTTTTTCCTAACAGCAAGAATACTTATAAAGATTTACACAGAAACAAATACAATAAATTTTGTAAAGAGACATCAGTTGTAAGGTTTATAAACATGAGAAGAATTTAATATAATTAAAATTATGTCTGTATATGTTTAAAAATTTAGACTTCAAAGGGACAATATTACATGAAAAAAATAGGCAAATGGTCACTAAAATTCATTTTATGCATTAATTAAGGTGCTTTAACCATTTCAGTGCAGCTGTTGGATGTCTAGATTTATAATATTTGTGTTAACAGTCATTACTAAGCAGTATTGAGTCTGATTAATTTGTTTCACTCATACAGGACACTCACCTGTCTCCTAATCAGGTTGCCACAGAACAGCAGTCCTTGGTTGTTATAAAGAAACTTCTGGCGGTTGCAGTGTCAGGCATCACCTACCTCAGGGGTGTTTTCCCTGAGAAAGCCTATGAGAGCAAATATGTGGAAGGTTAGTTTACGTATGAAACAAATGTGTCTGTACATCACATTAGCTTTCAAGTTTAATTTATTATCTGGAAACAGTTAGGATGAAGATTTTTTTGTGCCTCCTTTGTCCCTCATAGATCAGAAAGTGATGATCCTTAGAGCGGAGCACAGCTGTCCAGGGACCGTTCAGATTCTTCATTGGTAAATTGCTTTAAATTTCAGAATCAGAACGCTTTATTTATCCCAGGGGGGAAATCACTCAAAAATTTCTTGACATTTGCAAGCCAGAGCTGTTTATCAGGGACACTAAAGCAACTAGAGACCATTACATGATGGAATCACACCAGCTGCTTACTTTTGATGTAAGCTATAAATCTTTAAGGTTTTGTAATTGTTCAAAGCTGCCGACTTACTAGTCAATGTACGTTCCTACCCTCATATATGAGGATGAACTTTGGGTAATGATCAAAAGAATGAGATCGAAAATACAAGCGGCTGAAATGACCTTTCTCTGTAGGGTTGCAGGAATCACCCTTAGAGATAGAGTGAGGAACTCAGTTATCCGGGGAAGACTCAGAGTCCAGGATGCCTCCTGGACGCCTCCCACTTGAGGTGTTTTGGGCACGTCCCCCTGGGAGGAGAGCCTAGGGCAGACCCAGGACAAGCTGGAGAGACTGTGTCTCCCAGCTGACCTGGGAACATCTTGGTCTCCCACTTGAAGAGCCGGAGGAGGTGGTTGGGGAGTGGAAAGTCTGGGCTTCTTAGCTTGAACTACTGACTGTGTGACCCGAACCCTCGGAAAAGCAGTAGATGATGGCTAAATCTTACAATCCTTGTGATTGGATAACATCTGAGCACAGACATAGAAACCCCAGCAAGTGTACATTATATTAAGTCTTTTCACAGTAGCTGTTATTATTAGACAGACTCAAAAGGCAAAAAGAAGACCGTAGAATCTGTTGTGTTGGTAACAGATTGAACTTGATTGAGTTTGGTGATGTTGACACAATAACTTTGAGCTCTGTTGACAAAAGATTTTTACGCACAATGAAAAAATATGACCAATTTAGTGTAATATATAATTATTGTATTGTAAGTCTTAACTAAAAAAGTATAGCTTTTAAGTTCATGAAAAGTGAAATAAGAGGTATATAGTTATATATTAAGCAAGTCTAAACAAGGGACAGATTGTTGAGGAAATTTATTACAGTGTTTTCTTAATTGAATTAGAAATTAATTCTGCTGTCTGCTGAAAGTTTCCTTAAAAATAATTTCACTGTTCTTTACTTTTTTAACTTATGTCATCCTTTTGTGTTTGAACATTGAGTAGTTTTTTATCTTCAGGCAGCTCACTGGGTCACATTATACATGCACATAAAATGCCAGAGCACTTAGCTTTGTGTGTGATGATGATTCAGGGCTTACAAGTCTTAGTTCTATAATCATCTTATGTGGAAATATGTTGGAGTATTCACTTACTGACCACTTCATTAGATACGCCTTGCTTGTACGGGGTGTCATTCACTTTCTCCTTCACAGCTGCCTTATTATATTTAAGAAGGTGCTGGAAACATTTCTCTGAGATTTTGGTTCATGTTGACATGACAGCATCACATAGCTGCTCATATGTAGGCTGCGTGTCCATGATGCGACTCTGCTGTTCCTCCACATCGTAAAAGTGCTTTACTAGTTTGAGATCTGGTGATTGTGGAGGTCTTTTGAGTACAGTGAAATTCAAGAAACTAGTTTGAGATGACCTGAGCTTTGTGATATGGTGCATTATCCTACTGGAATCAGCCATCAGAAGATGGGTAGACTAGTCATAAATAGATGGACATGATCAGCAACAATACTCAGGTAGGCTGTAGCGCTTAAGTGATGCTCAACTGTACTAAGGCTCAAAGTGTGTCAAGAAAATATCCCCCACACCATTACACCACTGCTACCAGCCTGAACTGTTGCTAGAAGGCAGGATGGCTCCATGTGTTCATGTTATTTTACACCAAATTGTGATCCTACCATCCGATTGTCACAATAGAAATTGAGACTCATCAAATCGGACAAAATTTTGTCAAACTTCTACTGTCCAATTTTGGTGAGCCTGTGTAAATTGTAGCCTCAGATGTCTTCTTAGCTGACAGGAATGACACCTGGTGTGGTTTTCTGCTCTTGTAACCCACCTGGATTATGGTTCAACGTTTTGTGTGTTCAGAGATGCTCTTCTACCTACTTTGGTTGTAACAAGTGGTTATTTGCCTTCTTATCGGTTTGAAGCAGTCCAGCCGTTCTTCTCTGACTTCTGGCATCAACAAGGCATTTTTGCTCATAGAACTACCACTCTCTGGATATTTTCTGTTTTTGAACCATTCCCTATAAACCCCAAGATAGTTTTGTGGGAACTCCTGGCACCTACAATTATGCCCCGTTTGATCTTCAGCAGGTCATCCTGACCATGTCTACATGTCTAAATGGGCTGAGCTGCTGCCAAATTATTATTGTTATTAGGTTATTGATTAGATATTTTTTTGAAGAAACAGTTGAACAGGTGTACCTAATGAAGTGGCTGGTTAATGTTTGTGCTATTGATTAATTGTTTTTCAATTCTTCCAGGATGCAGGGGTGCTTTGATGCCATCCAGAAGAAATATGTAAGTCACATTTAAACTTTGTATTAGTGAGAAGATTTGTAATGTGCACCTAGCTGAGTTGTTATGAATTAGGTAAATTAAGATAAATTAACATTTTTTATTCATATGTTTTGGTGTGTATATCATAGCAATTAGCTAAGTCAGAATGTTGTTATTTTCTTCCCCACCAGCTTCGGACAGTCATTATGTCTGTGAGTATTTTGCTAATATTTGCCGTTGAATATTTATGGTCTTGAATAATAAATCTTAAAATAAAACAGGATAGGATAGGAGCCAGTTTGGAAAAGTTTGTAGAACTGAAGAATTTTAAGCTGATGTTTTAGAGAATTTGATTTTATATATTAAAAAAATATTAAAAATACTCAAATATCCATAGTACTGATGTTAGGCCATTTGACCCTATTTTTTTTAGATTTATACGGACCCAGAGAACCCACAGGTAATGTTCAAGTTGCCTTTTTTGCAATTTTTTGATGTTTAAGAATTCAAATATGTACAGGTATCTACATGGTTATTATGGCTCCTCTGCGGAAGCATTATGTTTTCGGGTTCTCCATCCGTTACAAATTTTGGTACCACTACAGGAGCTGACTTGTTTGCTGGATCTTTACCAAACTACTGATGATGGAAAGAAAAACTCAACATTTATGAGACTGTGGGGTCAATTGTTGGGTTAACCACTGGGATGGGTAGAGCAACTCAGAACATTTTAGAAATCATGAGGTGGAAGGTCGAAGTCACAAGGAGTGATCAGTGATGATCTCATTACCACTACAGGAACTGATTGGGCTCCTGGATCCTTGCCATTGCTTGTATGGTTAATTACATGATAGGCAGAAGTACTGATAACATTTTGGAGGTCCATGCATCAAAATGTGGCTCTACAAGAGCTGGCGTGTTTGCTAGATCTTTTCCAAACTTCAGTGATTAATATATGTGATGGATAGAACATCCATCATAGCTATGGGTGTTCTATAGATGTCACACGGGTCACATTTAAGGTGCAGGCACACTGGCCGAGTTCTAGGGCATTTCCTTGTCAATCTCATGTACAACATCTATGTTCTCTTTCAGAAAGTGACTGAATATTATCAGTTTAGGATCCAGTATACTGCAAAAGGGGCACAAATGGATTTTGAAAGGTTGGTTTGATGCACTCACGTATGAGAAATTAACCTGATTATCTGTTCGGTTTCTTCAGTTAACAAATTGCTCCAAAGTTAGAGAAAAGAAGAGTGTGGAATCTTACAGTAGTTTAATGTGACATATATGATTGAAACACTGCAAACAAAGGTTCTACATTTATTAATGTATTATGACAAATCACATGTATCAAAAATCCAGTTTGTGCATTATTTTATGCACATTTCTTCAGCTGACAGCTGTGCAAATTTAAATTGCTGTGAAACTTTAGCATCTTGGCGGTATTTAATAATAAATGTAGACTGCTCTTAATGATGCTTCCATGTAAGATAAGTGTTAATGAAAACTTGAAAAAACAAGTACTTCACAAGTGCTCAACACTGCACCTTTGGCTGCTTCCTTTTATTTTCCCCAAGAGGTCACCACAGTTGATTAATCCGCACTGGTAATTTGGCAGGGGTTTTACACCAGATGCCTTTCCTGACGCAGCCCTCCATGGTGAGAGGGGCTTGTGTCCCCACCTACAGCTGAATTAAGAATGACTGACTCACCTCACAACACCCCAAAAACCTAAATTAGATTTTACCAGCCAACTTCACGGTTGCCTGGCAAACCAACTGGCCAGGCAACTTTCAGGCTCATTTCTTGTCCTGCTTCCCTTCTTCATTAGCAACAACAACATCAAAGTGTCATCAATGTCACATGGAAACACCAGGAGAGCCAGCATCCTGCTGGTGAGGAAGCTCTACACTCTGATGCAGAACCTGGGACCTCTGCCAGAAAATGTCTGCCTCAACATGAAGCTGGCTTACTATGATGATGGTAATGCACACATCCAAATTAATAATCTCTTGAAGTACAGCATTAATTAAATATTGTGCACGTCTTTACAGCTTTGAACTTTTTTATTATACCAATCAACATAAAGACTTTTTTAAACCTAGTGTTTTGGACAGCAGAGCTTGAAGTCTTTTACATGCCTCGACTTTGATCTTTGTTGGAATTTATCCAATGCTGGTGATCTTCCTTCCTCGTTTTTCTAAAGGAGGCAAAAAGAATTTTTTAAAAAACCAGCAGTGAGAAATTTCTTTTTATCTGTATTGCAATGTGGTACTACGCTTAGTATAGTTTCCCCAAAAAGTGTCCATGTGAGTATTTCAGTATACATGCATACAAATGCAGTTAGGTCCTAAAGTTTTGGGACAGAGGTACATTTTTTTGTAATTTTTCCTTTGTAAAAGCACGATCAGCTGGTCCAAATACGATCAAAGTCCAAACTTTGAGCTTTAATTTAAGGGCTTTGACATAAGAATTGCATTAACTGTGTAGGAATTACAGCTGTTTTATATAGTCCTCCATTTTCAAAGTCTCAAAAGTAGTGGTACAAATTAAGTAATTTTAAATATAAGGATTGTTTTTCATACGTGAATAGAAATCCTTTTGCAGTCAATGACTCCCAGAAGTCATCACCAAATGCTGTGTTTTCTCCATTTGTGATGCTCTGTCAGGCCTTTACTGCAGCTGCCTTCAGTTGCTGCTTGTTTGTAGTGGTCTATGCCTTCAGATTTGTCTTCAGTAAGTGAAAAGTAATCTCAACTGGGTTGAGATCAGATTTTTGACTTGGTCATTGAAGAATATCCCATTTCTTTGCCTTGAGAAACTCTTGGGTTGCTTTTGCAGTTTGCTTTGAGTCATTATCCATTTGCACTGTGAAGCACTGACCAATTAGTTTTGCAGCATTTAGCACAGAGAGCAGAGTATAGCCCTGGACACTTCAAATCATCAGCTGCTCCTTTCCTTCTCCATACTTTTCCCATCATTCTGGTACAGGTTCATCTTGGTTTCATCTGTTCAAAGAAGAACTGGGCATGCAGTATGTTACATTATGGTGTATACAGTGTGGTGATTTATCGGTCATTTATACATAATTTCCATGTTGTCTTTTATTCTATATTTGTTTGCCTATGTTATGATAATATTAGTATAATATATAATTATACATATCACTTGTATTCTACTTATCTCAGGGATAGTTGTGTGTGGGTGTGTATTTCTGTATGTATGTGTGAAGTATATTGGGATGTATGTAAATTTACACATGTACTTTTACCTCAGCTTTATTTATCTATTTATTTACTTTTACTCTTCGCGCCTTCATTTTTCTTACTTAGTCCGTCGGGTTTTAGCTACGCGCTGTGGATTGGGGGAACAGTATTTTGATTCTGTACATATAGCAGAATTAATAATAAAGTTGACTTTGACTGTGTTACACTGTTACTTTACTGTGTGTTTGCTTGCCTGTTTTCCAGTCACTCCTCAGAACTACCAGCCGCCTGGCTTTAGGGAGGCTGAAGGCAACACTATGGAGTTTGACCAGGAGCCCGTCAGACTGACTATGGGGGATGTGGCCACCCCCTACCACACTTTGAAGTTGGACATGGCCACAGAGAGACACAGACTGGAGAAGGTTAATTAAAGGACGCATAAGATAAAGGGGTAGAAAGGGGTAACAGTCATTAATGCACATATAAAGACTTTTATTATTTGTCATAAAAGATTTGCTGTCTTTAAATGCAAAGCCTTTTCTCAGAAGCACTTTTGAGAGCTAATTCCAAGCTAAGCTTGTTGTTTTATGTTTGCAGGTGGAGGAGAAGTGGATCCTGAATGTGGAGGAAGAGAAATTCATTGCATCGGTCGGTGCACAAACCCCCCAGATGTCATTTTTAGATTAATTAAGAAATTCATAATCTGGCTCATTAGCAGTTTATTTGTTCTTACTTAATAGCACATTATCATTTTAGACAAAATAATCATTCCAATGCTTGAAAACATCAATAAATAAGTCGTACTTTATAATAAATCACTTTATTATGAAACTCATACATATTACAACAGATTTTCCCTCTTTTTAGAAATGTCCTTAACATAGGCAGTTTGTTTTTTAGCTTAAACGAGCAGTACGTAATGTACCTAGTGGCTTCACTCTAAACATATGAAATAGGAAGTACCTAAATGATGCAAAGTGAGGTTACAGGTTGGACTTGTGAGTCAGTGTGTATTATCATCAGCATTTTGTCATTGTGGTCAGGGTGTTGACATTTTACTATCATGCTGCTCAGATAACCTGTTGTAACCCCACAGAGAGACATCCCTAAAGACGAGGAGAAGTCTCAGAGTGAAAACCCAGCCCCGGATAATGCTGGTAAACAATAGTAACTTCTCTTTGGTTCAGCAGGCCTTGATTGTATACTGTAATGTTTCCTAGTTACATCTTCATGTCGAAAATACCTGCCAGTGTTTAGGGGATGAAAATGTTCACAATTTTTTATTTCTTAAACATATTATACATACATCATTATACATCATAAACTTCCTAACTTGGTAACACTAAATCCGTACAAACTTTAAATGTGTCAGAAAATGTGATAACTGAGAGCTCAATTTGGTGTGAACGAATAAATTCAGCTGTAGAGATCTTTATAGTAAGTTTATCCTGTTATTTTTATGATTTTTCAGTTATTAAACTGAAAAATGTTTCTTATTTCAGAATCTAACCATTTTCTGTTTAATTTGTACTACTTCTTTCAACTGCTCCCCCCACAGCGAATCATCTTCCTCCATCTCACCCTATCCCTTGCATCATCCGCTCTCATACCAACCCTCTGCATGTCCTGCTTCACTACATCCATGAATCTTCTCTGTCATATTCCCCTTTTTCTTCTGCCTAGCAGCTTTATCTTCACCACCCTTCGTCCAATATGTCCACTATCTCTCCTCTGCCCATGTCCAAACCATCTCAGCCTTGCCTCTCTGACTTTGTCTCCAAACTTCACAACCTGAGCTGTCCCTCTGATAGACCCTTTTCTAATCCTGTCCATCCTGGTCACTCCCAGCAAAAATCTTAACTGTTTAGAAAACTCCCAGCTGTTAAGATTTTTTATGTTTTCTGTTACATTTTTGTACTGTACTGTTTAAAAATGGGTCATGATGGACGAAGGGGCCCAAAGTGTGCCAAAAAAATACTCCCCACACCATTTCATGACCACTACCAGCCTGAACCATTGAAACAAGATAGGATGGATTCTTGCTTTCATGTCATTTATACCAAATTTTAACCTTACTGGCTGATTAGACAGTTCCATTAACAAGCTGTTGAACAGGTATACCTAATGAAGTGGCTATGGTCACATACAGCAATTATCACTAAGACTCTAAAAATGTACCTTTCGCCTGCTTCCTTGTATTCTCCACCAAGGGGTCACCACAGCGGATTAATCTGCATTGGTAATTTGGCAGAGGTTTTACGCCGGATGCCCTTCCTGATGCAACCCTCCATGGTGAGAGGGGCTTGTGTCTCCACCTGGAATCGAACCAGGGACCTTTTGCTTGTAATGTGAATGTGCAAACCACTACGCTACCGGGGACATAAATAATAATAATTGTGTGTGTTTTTTTTATTAATCCGAGAGATCCAGATGAGCTCTAATGAGGGGATCAAGACTTGTGAGGAAGCCACAGAGGTAAGTGTGACAACACCAAACATGTGACACATAAAACTTTAAAGGTGAAGTAGACCAGTTTTGGGCATTAAAATACATTAATCCCATTACATGCAATTGTAGATGTACAAGAAATAAAAGGAACAAGAGAAAAATACCTCTTGATAGGAAGTTTATGCTATGCTCTGCGATGCTTCAATGCTGTTTTGCATTTGGGCTGATCTTAATACTGATAGCATTTATTCATTTTAATTTTTTAAGACCACTGTCAGGAGCTGGAAATTTTAAAAACAAAAATGATTCCCTGGTTTAAATATCAGTGTAGACATCGTCCAGGGCTGTAAATGAGAATTGTTAAAAGTTAAGCGACTTTCAGGAGTTGAATTTTCAAAGTCGCTGTAGGCTCTGCAGAAACATGAGGCGGAAGGCTACACTGGGCGTATATAATGATCTCTGGCATGACTGACCATCTATCTCCTGTCAGATGGACACTCTGGTGAAGAGGACCTCTGACATGGAAGTGGGCCAGAAGAGGACCAGGAGTGGACGAATCATTAGGTCAACTACGGTCAGTCTGTGGCCTTAAAACTCTATAGCCACCAGCTCTTGCCTTACTCTTCCTACTTCTACAGCTTGACAACCTCAGCCAGCTCCACATTAAAACACACCTGTAAATCAGAGTTTGCATTGTTTTTAACAGAGGAAGACTTACAGGTTTTTTTAAGGCAGGAATTATATTGTTATTTTGTAAATCTGATATCTTCTTTACAAAGGTTTCTCATTTAGGATGCACTGATGCTCAGCAGGGCTGTTTGAAAGCTTAATCAAAATATTAATCTCATATAGCTACTTAATTAACACTGTGTTAACTTGTTTGGAGGATGTATCGTATGTGTGTGTGTGTGTGTGTGTGTGTGTGTGTGTGTGTGTGTGTGTGGGCAATGCTGAGTGTGGACAACAAACATCTGACAGCTACAAAGGAAAAAATAGTGGGAAACTCCTTAAATCATTTTTTTAATCTGACCTTATAATTAAATCTAAATTATTTAAAATAGATATACATTTCTACACACGCATTTCCAGAAATGTTTAAATATTTTCCAAAATGCCATAAAAATTGTAATATGTTCACAAGAACAATTATTTAACTGAACAAATAATATTTTTAAATAGTTTTACTGACCATCTTAATTGTATTTTGTAAATATACATACATTTAGAATTTGATGGCTGCAACACACTCAGCAAAAGTTGGAACAGAGGCGTGTTTACCATTGTGTTTCATTATCTTTCTTTCTGTTAACACTTTTTAATCGTTTTTGGAATTGAGGATGCTGACTGTTTTGGTTTTGCAACAGAAAATTTTGTCCATTCTTGGCTGAATGACTTCAGCTCCTCAACAGTCCATGGTCCACTGTCTGACTCTCTACTTCATGATGTACTATAGATTTTCAGTGGAAAATAGATCTGAAGTGGCAGCAGGGCAGTAAAGCACACACGCTCTGTATCTACAGAGCCATGTAGTTGTGTGCAGAATGTGGTCTGCGGAAATAAGCATGGATGTCCTGAGAAGAGATAGCACCATCCGTTGCTTTAAATATATGCCTCAGAGTCAGTCATGCTGTGGGTGCTGACGCAACCCCATACCATCATAGATGCTGGCTTTTGCACCTTTCATTTATAAAAATTCAGAGGGTTATTTTCATCTTTGGCACGGAGAACTCAATGCCTCCCTTTTTTTGAAAAAAACAAGCTAAATTATGAACTCATCAGACCACACCACATGGTTCCACTGTCTTTTGCTCCGTCTGAGATGAGCTTGAGCCCAGAGAACCTGGTACTGTTTCTGCATAAGGTTGATGTATGGCTTCCTCTGTAATACACTTTCAAGTTGCATTTTTGGATTCTGTGCTGTGTGTGAAGTGACATTGGTTTTCTGAAATACTCCTCGGCCCAGGTGGCTGTATTTGTCGCAGCTGCATGATGGTTTCTTAAGCAGCATCACGCGAGGACTCTTAGCTCACACATATTCATCGGTGGTTTCCGACCTTTCCATTTACGCACCACTGAATTCTTTTTACAAAATTACTCACCGAAAATGTTGAAAGACCTGAATTTTTTGCAATCTTGCACTGAGAAATGTTCCTTTTGAACTGATGCACAAATCTCATGAATTTTGCCACAAAGAGGTGAGTCACCATCCATCCTTGCATGCAAAGACTAAGTTTTGATGGATACTACCGAATACGTGATACCTCACCTGCTCCCAATTAGCCTGCTTAATGTGGAGTCTTCCAGAATGGTGCTACTTGAATTAAACAGTGACCTGCTGTTAGTAGATGACCTGTGTCTCAATCTGTAAAAAAGATGATTTGATTTAGATGATAATACAGCAGTATCTGTAGAAGAAAATCTGCAGATTTAGGATTAATTTTGAAGTGAAAAATGCGTAGGAAGCCTGTTTGTTTCACCGATGAGTCAGCGCCAATCGCTTTGGTTTCTTAGAGTGGGATGTTGCCTGTCAGTAGACACACAACACCGTGCTTTACTAAATGTCAGCCGCATGTTTCTTCTGCTGTTTTCAGGTTTCTAAATATGAAATTCCCACCAGCCAGGAAACACCATCCTCCACTGTGCCTAAGAAGAAATGCAAGTTTAGCGAGCCCAAAGAACGTTACTAACCTCACACCTCACTGCTTATCAAGCAATTCTGTGTTTTTTTTATTTCGATTTTGGTCACGAGTTCTGCAATTTGTCTTTAAGACAATGTTTAAGAAATATCTTAAGGGTTTGACTGTTAGAGTTAAATATTTATTTTGTTTGACAGCTTTGTTCTAAAACATGTTGTTAAATAACGTTCATCTGTTAAAGTATTTATTAACAAAACAGTTTATGTTACTTTTAATGGCTGTTTGTTTTATTGTTACCATTATCAGCCACTTGTGTATTAAAGCAAGACTGCAAACTTTAGACACAAAAATGCATCAAAGTGTAATCTGTGTATTCAGTAACTTGTCAGTGATAAGGAGAATCTAGACTTCATTACTGCAAGAGTCTGTACGTTTTAAATGCAGGTCATGGTAATGATGTTTATACACTCACTGGCCACTTAACTAGATACAACTTTCTAGCACTGGGTTGGGCCATCTTTTTCTTTCAGAACTGCCTTAATTTTTCATGGCATAGATCCAACAAAGCGCTGGAGACATTCCTCAGAGATTGTGGCCATACTGACATGGTTTTGCCTGTGCTGCACACTTGTGGGCTGCACATCCATGACGTGAATCTCCATCACATCCCAAAGATGGGCTATTAGATTGAGCTCTGGTGGGCTGTGGAGGCCATTTGAGGACAGTGAACTCACTGTCATGTTCAAGAAAACAGTTTGAAATGAGTTGAGTTTTGGGACATGGCAGGGTATCCTACTGGATGCAGTCGTCAGAAGATGGGTACACTATGGTCATAAAGAGATGGACATGTCAGCAGCAATAGACTGTGGTGTTTAAATGATGCTCATTTGGTATTAAGGGGCCCAAGTTAGCCAAGAATATAACCCCCACACCATTACACCACCAGCAGCTGCGTGAACCACTGATACAAGCAAGAATGGATCCATGCTTTTATGTTATTTACACGACATTTTTCCAGTCTTCTATTGTCCAATTTTGATGAACCCTTGTGAATTATAGCCTCAGTTTCCTGTTCTTCGCTGACACCTATTGCGGCCTTCCTATCAGCTCAACACAGTCTGACCAGTCTCCTCTGACCTCTGATATCAACAAGAGAACTGTCACTCACTGGATATCTGAGCATTCTCTGTAAGCCCTGGAGATGGTTGTGTGGAAAAATCCCAGTAGATCAGCCAGCCGTTTCTGAAATACTCAGACCCTGCCATGTTCAGAGTCACTTAAAATTACCTTTCTTCCCCATTCTGATGCCCATTTTGAACTTCAGCAGGTCGTCTTGACCTTGCCTAAACATGTCGTCATGCCTAAACACACTGAGTTGCTGCCATGTCATTGGCTGATTAGATATTTGCATTATCGAGCAGTTGAAAACTATACCTGATGAATTGACCGTGGGCACCTACAATAATTATTATCGGCAGACTAAATACCTTTGAGTGCATTTTTTAATTACATTTTTTTTTATTTTGACCCTGGAGTCTTAAAAAAAAGTGAATTGATTGATAAGTGCAAAAATGCAGCTGTGGAGGCCAACTCAGCAGCTGCTTCCATCAGCATTTAGATGCCACAGAATTTATGTGCTTGTGATTTGGAAAAGGGGGATGTCTTCGTCCGCTGCAGTTGGAACATTTTTAACCTTGTCCTTGAAAGACGTGTTAAAAAGAAACCAAACTCTGTGCCTGCTTCTTGGAAAAACAAACCCTCAATCTTTCAATAGACTCTGAAATGCCACCATTTGCATGTGAGGTGCCTTAAATGAAGCTGTTAAGTGAAAGTGGATTATATCTGTACACAGTGACCTTTGGGCCCAGATAAGGGCCCATCAGCAGCCTCCCGCCCTGCAAGTTGTGTGTTTTTAATCTATTGTTTTTCCCAGAGAGAGGGACATTTGCTGATAGACTGCCTTAACCCACTGCAGATCAATACTGCAGGAAGCCTTTGTGATGCATATCCAAGCAGCCTGCCCCCTCTCCCCACGTCTGCAGCAGGCCAGAGTGGAGAAAGAGAGACTCCATCAAATCAACCCTCACTTCCTAACTCAGGCATTGTCTTAGTGATCACATTTATTTTATATTCTTTGTGTTTTTATGGGTATTTCTGATAACAGAGAAGAATAAAGCAGAATGGACTGGGAAATCCATGGTGGACAATACCCACTCACCGAAGCATTGGCGCTCTTTATGAGCTGTGAAATGAATCAGGGTTACCTAACCTCACAGCCTGATTTGAGTGGCTTTTTCAGCACTTTTTATTACTTTAGCAGCAGGGGTGATGAAATGCAGTGACAACAAAAGCTTTTTTGCAGGTGTATTCACGTGTTGTTGATAATATCTCTGTTATAGACATTACAACAATACAGAGGGCAAAATGCCCTATGGCCTGGAAAATCAAAAGAAAATACTCATAATGAGAAATTGTCTTGTGTGGCAATCAGTGAACAGAAACTTGAATGCTCAACGCACATTTTTAGTTGAAAATGTAGAAACAATTTAAGGACATGTTTTTAAGGTTGGTCAGTGTTCATGTTAAGCATGTTCCAAATATCTAATGGTAAATGCTGGAAAAGACATTTAAATTGCATTTTTACTTCACCTCCACCATCAGTCCTTCACTCAGATCCTGGGACTCTACAACATTTCTGTATACACACGTCCCACAGAAATGAATTCTAAAATTAAATTCAGAGACACACGTCCAGTGGCCAGTGTTAACAGATCAATCACCTGGTCAAACAGCAGGAGGGGCCCACTGGACAACTCTGCAAACCAATCGCAAATCTGGGTTTGGATTGTCTAAGTCGATAGCTCAGGTCCAGGGCTGCTTGTGTACGGTCAAGCCAAGACACACTGACAGACTGATGGACAGACAGCCGCAGTCCATCCCAGAGCTCCATATAGATTAAAGCCAGCCTCTGTGAGGCTATAGTCGCGTTGTGGTGATTGTGCCTGCAGGGCCTATAGGCCCCAAGGGGGGGCTGGGCTTTACAGCAAGGGGGGGAGGAGCACAGAATGGAGTGGACATCCAGCCCAGGGACCATGACCCCTCTGACCTTGCCAGAAGGGCAGCAAATGTTTCCGTGCTGATTAGCGCTTCCCCAGCAGAGTACCCTGCTCACTGTTAACCCTTTGGAATCAGATAGTGAGTCGAGATACTGGACGAAATCCAGAAAACATGTCATTCAAGCATTTTCGAAAAACACATGATAAAAACCATAAACTATGTCCTGCTGTATTCTTTTACATCTACATAAGAATAGCAACTTAAATTTTGAGGCAACATTACTTCAGCTTGTTTCTTTTTTCTATTTTATGCCCGTTCACTGCTTTTCCTGGAAACTACTGTACTTTTAAATTTAGTATTTTAAAGCAATAGTTCACAAATTAGACTTTCCAGTCAACTTAAACATCAGGTGTGATTAGATGTTAACGGATCAGTCACATTTAGCTTAATAAATACCCCTGAAATAATTCATGCTGCATAAAAAATACTTTAGATATTGATACACAGTTTCTGTTGATAAGTTTAAAACTTGTTCAGAAGACATCAGAAAAAGATATAAAAGAATTTGAATTAAAAATACACCTATATTTTTTATTTTAAAGTGCTACAACAGAGATGTTAGAAATAAACAAAAAAGTCAAAACAGCTGTGAGTTGTGAATTTATAATCGCTTAATACAAAAACATTTGTTAGCTTTACGTGGGTTATATTAGGGTGTCTCTTACTCATTCTCCCACTGAATATCAGCCTGTTTGAAGAAAATTATTAAAGTTAGAAGCTGAATTACAGCCCTAAAATTTTGTGTTGTTGCTGTGTGTGTCAGCAGACCCTATTGGTAATCATGTATTTTTTGCTCTTCTGTCACAAATAAGGGGAAAAATTCATTGAATACTACCGTAATGTGGTGGTGAAAAAGTTGAAAACCTTTTTGAAAATGATCTGCAAACTGGAGCAACTTCATGGAGTTCTTAAAGTCATGTATTGCCTATGAATTTAAGCAATGTAAGGCTTTCACCTGTATCAAATGAAGGAGCTTTGAACTTCTTTATTGCATACATAACTATATAACTATATGGAATAACAGCCTCACTGTAAAAAAAAAATGTGGATAAATTTACAAGCAGGAATGAAATATTCCCTACGACCACAAGGGGGTGATAAACAGCCATAGATCGTGCTGTAAGAGCGAGGCCTACATAGATGACTGCTTGTGCCCTCTGTCTTGACAGAAAAGCATCTTCTCTCACATGCATGCCTTAATCAGCTCATACAGTTTGCCGCCACACTGTAGACAATTTAAAAAGCATGCGATCCCACTGAACAGCCAGCGCAAGGCTATTCAACTTGTCTTTTGAGAGATACTGCAGTGGAGTCAACAGTATTGATCCGAATGAGGAATAATAAAAGGAGGGGAGGCTGAGAGCAGGTGGTAGTGGGCCAGCAGATTCAGGGATTTAGTCGCACACCGTGTTTGTATGGTCAGCGCTGCCGAGCAGCGAGGGGACCAGTACCTACTTGAAACAGATGCTCAAAGCAATGGGATGTGCCCCCATTGTGATCAGAGTGGACAGCTGAATTGTTTACTACCAAAGGGCCCTTTTCTTCAGTGGAAGGCCCGTGCACAATGGGGCCCCCACCGCACTGACACACTGAGGATTTCTGCAGGGTGAAGCACAGGGGTGGGGGGTGAGTAGTTTGTGTGCATTGAGTAATAGAGGGTTTGTAGGGTGAGTCTCTGTCCGTACCCCCTTTTTTCTTTCTCTGTGCTCAGATGGACCTCTCTGCAGCCCCCCCATCTTCTCCACAAAGCCTCCCTAAAGCTACCGCAGGGCAGAGGTTTAAATGTCACGCTTGGCCATCAGAGCGCCCAGCCCCCGGCTCGTGTCTCCTGGGGGAAGCACGCCAAGAGAGAGGGTGAGAGAGAGAGGAAAGCTTAGGGGAGGGAGACACTTGCCCTTGCGCCATTGTCCATTACGATAGGCATGAGCTGGTAACTGACTCCAAATCAAGTGTATCCTCTCACCACGCGCCCTAGCCTTGTCCTGCTCCTGCTCGATTACAAAGGCCCTCTGTGTTTTTATTTTTTCAACCATCCATAGGTGAATAGGAGCTTTGGTCATGGTATGTTTGAACGAGCAGCTTAGAGGAGGCTGCAGAGTCTAAATTCAGCTGGCCACCGGACTAAATGATAAACGCAGTTTGTCACCCTGAGACGCTCGAGATCCATCCACATTGCACTCTGGTGAGCTCTAACATGGCAAAAATCAATGCTAACTTTTTGCGTTCAGTCACATAAGAGGGACTTCAAAACACTGAAGTGAGTGGAGGGGGTAGATGGAGAGTGGGTGAGGTGTGGGGTGACAGAGTGTCAAACTGAAATACAAGTACAGGACGAAATATACGAGCTGCTGGCCAACTTTATCCCAGCCCAAGGTCTTGGCCCATACCTTACCCACCCACAAGATTGAGTGTTTTATGTATCTATTTGTTCTAAATAGTGGCACACTTGACCTTGAGGCAAGATGTGTGTGGTTGCAGCTAGGCCCGGGAATCATCCCTCCTGTCAGGGACGGGAGGGAGTGACCTTGAACTGCCCAGGCGCAGGCGTAGCTGAGTGCACAAACTCATTTAACTCTTGGGTTTGTTATCGACATGCTGTAATCGTTAACATTATGGATGATGAATAACTACTGACTGCCTTATACCTGCGCAATATGTCGCTGTGCCATGCAGACTCGAGCCAGCTAGGGGCCCACAGTGGCACTCCTGATGGTCAGGTGACTGAAGAGCCACATCACTTAGACTTGTTTTTCTACCCAGTTACAGCAACAACTCATCAAGAGTGCCGGCAAAGCACACCGAGGTGCTTAAGGACATAGATCACTTCTGTGCTTTACGCCTTTCTTTCATTTTTTTTCCTAGCACACATACCTCTATGTGTACTCAGGAACACTTAACCTCTAGCATCAGCTGTTCGGGCATCTGCAGTGGATTTTTTTTCTCTGAAACTGTATTGATCCTTCTAAATGGGTGAATTTACTGTAGTTTCTGAAAAACCCAGAAAGTGGACAAAGAAATGATTATGGTCAACACTGCCGGTGCTGGAGGCACGAATTTTACATTTTCAGCAAGTTAGTTAGTGTGGAAGTCATTTGTGAGATTATCACAGAGTAACCTCCATTTAGAAACACTGTGGGGTTTAGTTTCTTCTTATTTTAACCATTTCTTTTACAGCTGGAGACATAACAGTAAGGCCTCTGTTCTCTGCATCTGCTGAATGTAACTTAATTTTGAATTAGGTAAAATATCTGGCACCCAGACATGGTTGTTTAGAAGGCCATCATTATTTTAGCTATATGAGCTTAAAAGAATTGGAATAAAGTAAAAAAAATAAAAAAAAAATTTATCTACAGTGTGCCAGAAAAGAAACTAATAAGCTATATGGTCAAAAGTATTGGGCCACCTACACATTACACTGCAGGAGCTTTTATGGTTTCCCATTCTAAATACATAGACATTAATATGGAGTTGGTCCCTCCTTTGCAGCTTTAACAGCTTCCGCTCTTCTGGGAACAGTTTCTACGCGATTTTAGAGTGTTTCTGTGGGAATTTTTGCTGATAAAGCCAGAAGATCCTTTGTGAGGTCAGACACTGATGTTGGACGAGAAGGCCTGGCTCGCAGTCGCCATTCTGGTTCATCCTAAAAGTGTTCAGTAGGGTCAAGATCAAGACTGTGTGTGTGCCACTTGAGTTCTCCCACACCATGTCTTTATAGACCTTGCTTTGTGTACTGGGGTACAGTCTTATTGTAACAGAAAAGGGCCTTTCCCAGACTTTCCCCCAATTAATTGTCCAAAATGCTTTGGTGAGCTGAAGCGTTAAAAATTCACCTCTCTGGAACTAAGGGGCCCAGGCTAACCCCAAAAAACAACCCCACAACATTATACCGCCTGTATTAAACTTTTCAGTTAGAACAGTGCAGTCAGGCAGGTAACATGCTCCAGGCATTTGTGTAACCCAGACTTGTCCATCAGACTACCAAATGTGTGATTATTCACTCTATAGAACACATTTGCACTACTCCAGAGTCCAGTGAGGGTGTGATTCACACCACTCCATCCAGTGTTTGACAGTGTGCTTGGTGATGTTAGGCTTGCATGCAGCTGCTCGACCATGGAAACTCATGTCATGAAGCACCAGCTGCACAGTTTTGTGGCTCACGTTAATGTTTGAGAAAGTTTGGAACTCTGCATTATTAGTTATTGAATTTGCACTCTGCAACCATGCAGAAGGTTGGTGCGACTGATGAGGATGCCAGGGATAGGGTGAAATAGAGGCAGATGATCCACTGTGGCGACCTCTAACAGGAGCAGCTGAAAGAAGAAAAAGAAGAAGACGAACTCCGCTCTGTAACTTTACGTGTTCTGCCACTTTGTGGCTGAATTGTTGTGGTTCCTAAATGCTTCCACTTAATATTAATACGACTTACAGTTGATTTTGTAATATCTAGGAGGGAAGACATTTCATGAACTGACTAGATGGAACGTGAACAGCCTATTACAATGCAAGGTTCCACTTCAGTGAGCTCTTCAGAATGACCCATTCTTTCACAGGTGTTTGAAAAAGGCAGACTGAATGGCTAGGTGCTTGAATTTATAAACCTGTGGCAATGGGACTGAATGAAACACCTGAATTCCATGATTAAGGGATGTAGCCCAATTCTTTTGCTCATATAGTGTAACAGCAATCATTGCAAGATAATTTAAGTGACTCTGCTCATATCCTCTGATGTATTTATTGTTAAACCTGGAGATCTGCAGGCTTGTCAATCTTTCTTTCTTTGAGATCTAAACCTTTCAAGATGACATTCCTTTATCCTCCCTAAGGAATATGCCTGAATTCAGTGGTTAAGAGTGTGACCCAATACTTTTGTCCATATAGCGTGGAATTGCATTGATACCTTGACATGGATATTTCTAAATATTCTTTTCCAGTCAACTTAATTTGCAACTTTTTTGAAATTCAGTTTTTAGCAACTGAGAGTGAAAGTACCTAAAACAGTGGCAGCAAATGTTAAAGAGCCCTACCAGCCATGTTTTAAGACATGCAACAAAACTCTTTTTTTTTTAAAAAGATAAGCTGATCTGTTCTTTCACTGCATAAGTAAATGCAAACAAATAAATCTTGCAATTTTACTTTCAGGGTTTTTTTATTGAAAATAAAATAAAATTATTGAAAATTCTTCATTAATAAATCCACAACATAACAATATGCAAATATATTTTACTTAAAAAATAAACACTGGACAAGATTTAGTTTACGGTAACATTCATTTTTTGTGATTAAATAAAACAACTTTGTGAGTTTTAAATTATTAATGCAAAAAAAAGTGTTTTGTTAATATTTCACTGGTTTGGTTTCATTAGATTTTTACACTGTGTTACCTTTGCAATTAAGGCAAACACCCTAATGAATATCATTATTGTCTGAATCTTACTGTAATATCATGTTAGTTGTAAACACCTCATCTTACCTTTTCACATCAAGTGCTCATCACTTTAAATCAGTGAACAGAGCAGAAAAGAAAAAAGTTTCAAGATTTCAGTGAAAAGCTGAATTAGGGTTGCAAAACTGTGTGTTTAAGTTGCTGTGTGCGTTCTACTTTGTGTATAGTAAGCATACATTTTTACAGGTTTAACATTGCTCTTCTATAACAACATTCTTGTATTATTTGAGTAATGTATTTTCCAGCCCCAATAATTCCTGCAAGTTTGCCTCAGTGCATACTCAAAAAAAGAACAGATGCAAATATAGTAACATTTCACCGTTAACTTCACCAAAATTAAATAAAAATGTATTATATGCTGCAGCACCTTAGGCAAAAAATTAATTAATTAATTAATCTGTGCTAAAAATTTCTGAAACTGTATTTGTAAAACTCATACTGTGAAATACTAAATGCAAAACCAGGTCACTGCAGTCAGCCTGCCTTTCACAAGTTGCTCAGAAGTTTTCCATGGCACTGAATGCACATTTCATATACAATAACTCAGTTTTCACACCAGGTCCTCAGTTTGACCACATATACAATCTGCCGGAGGGGAGAAGAAAAAGTTTGGTAGTTTTTCCCTCACTCTCTCTGATGGCCTTGGGAGTTTGACTTCTGCCCTGCCAGTGTTTTCCTGCTCTCCAGGCTTTGAGAGCTTTTCATCTCACCAAGGTGCAAGGGCAGCCATTTCTCTCCCCTCCCATCCAGCATGCACATACACATGCGGATTTCCAATTCAGCTATAGTGTGAGATTAGCAGCTTCACCACCACCCCAAGGCTGTCTTAAGACAGAAGGGCAGACATCCAGCAGCGTTGGTGGGATGCATGTGGGGGAGAAGATCCCCCAAGACTTGTTTGAGGCCACTGTGGAATCTGTGGATGAATCCTCAAAACACACATGTGGTTGTTCAGGATGAGCTCTGTTCTGAAGTGTCAATTTGTTGTCAACTTGATGACCTCACAAATAGAAAGCTCTTCACTGCATGAGGAAAAGACATTTAAAGGTGTGCTGTGTTGGAGAAAGCTAGGTGATCTGTGGGATTTCTTTGTTTTGTTTACCACATAAAACACTAGACTGGTATAGTGTTTTTATTGTTGAGGTAGTGAATTTATCTGAAAAATGTGGTGATTTTATTTAACCTCTCAAAGTCCATGCCACCTTACTGTCCCTCTTGCTGTGTACTGAATAGTTGCTGCCATATTTACTACGAGTTCATATTATACAGAAACACTGATGCTGTAGGTGCTATTTTTAAAACCAAATATAATTTCCAGATGATTTATATTTCAGTTAAGGAATTTCTTTTCTTGTGTTTTCAGAGCAAATCACAGATCATGAAACAAAACATGCATAACAAAACAATAAGGTTTCATGCTTTTTTGGGGGGGTTGCTCTTCAAAACAGTTAAAAATTACATTAAAATATCACTTAGTGAAATATTTTCCTATCAGTCTGTACATACAGTGTGGATAATCCACAGTTTTTTTTTTCAGCAAACAGTTGGAACGCTTTGCCTAAATAACAATAAATTGAATTTTACAGAATTTGAATACCACTATAAAACATCTGTTTTACTGGTGTAGTGCTAAAAAGCTTAGAGAGGTGCGTCAAAGACCAGATGAAACCAAACCCATCTGGAGAGCTACTGCCTAGGACAAAAGTATTGGGCCGCTTACACATTACACCTGCAGGAGCACTTATGACATCTCATTCTGAATTCAAAAGCGGAGTTGGTCCCATTTTGCAGTTATAACAGCTTCCACTCTTTTGTGGGATTGTTCATTCATCCAGTAGAGCATTTGTGAGGCCAGACACTGATGCTAGAAAACAGGGCTTGGCTCACAGTCTTCATTCCTGTTCGTCTCAAAGTTGTTTGATATGGTTGAGAGCAGGACTCTATGTATGCCAGTTGAGTTCTTCCACACCAAACTCATCCAGCCATGCCTTTATGGACCTTGCTTGACGAATTAAGGGTTCCCTTCACTTGATCAAGGGGCCCAGGCCAACCCAGGAAAAACAGCTCCAAAAACTTAGTCTTCCTCTACCAAATTTTACTATTGGAACCATGCCATCAGGAAGGCAATGTTCTTCTGGTATTCGCCTAACCCAGACTCATGTAACAGCCTGCTAGCCTGAGAAGTGTGATTTGTCACTCCACAGGACACATTTCCATACCTCCAGAATCTAGTGGCAACAGGCTTTACACCACTCCATGTGACGTTTGGCATTGTGATTAATGATATAAGGCTTGTGTGCGGCTGCACAGCCATAGAAACTCATGTCATGAAGCTCCTGATGCGCAGTGTTTGTGCTGAAGTTAAGGCCAGAGGAGGCTTGGAAGCCTGCAGGTGATGAATCATCAGAGAACCGGTGACGTTTATGCACAATACCCCTCAGCAGGGCGACCCCACTCTGTAACTTTATGTTGTTTGCCACTTCATAGCTGAGCTGCTGTGGTTCCTCAACGCTTCCACTTCACAATAAGCTGATTGTGGAATATCTAGCAGGGAGTAAATTTTAGAAAACTGACTTGTTGCAGTGGCAGTTGCCGTACCACTCGAATTCAGTGAGCCCATCAGAATGACCCACTTTTCCACAAATGTTTGCAAAGCCAGTCTGCATGGGTAGGGGCTTGATTTTTGCATATCTGTAGCAATAGGACTGATAAAAAAAACTGAATTTCTTGATAAAGAGGTGCAGCCCAACACTTTTGTTCATATATCGTATTTTGTTGAACTTAACCTTAATTTTTTACAACTGAGCACAGAAACAGATTTATTTATTTGAGATTATCACCCTGCTAAATATGACCTGCAGCTACACATGATTCTGAAAAGTTCTTTGCAGAGTTCACCAGGCTTACATGCAGATCTACATCAGTCAAACAGTGACAGGACATACAGGTCATTTGGCTACAAACCTCCAACAAGCCCGTCAAACAGACTGGGCATCCGGTAGCATTAGTGCCCATTATAACTGACCCGTAACATGTGGCCCAACTACAACTAAATTGTGCCTGAATTATTGACACAGTGGTGTCGGCCGCTTTGCAAGTGGGGGCATGAAAGGAAACCAACATGGGAATGGTCTGCTAATTTTATATGGGAGCCTCAGGGCACATTCCTACCACTGAAGACAAAACATATTGACATATGTGTGTAGGGGGAGAGACTGTATATAAGAGCAACTTGGTTCTGGAGGAGAAAAATGGACAATATGACCCTCCATATAGACTCAACTTTAGTCTACATGTGCTAAGTCTTCTATTTTTGTAAATATGACTATAGAATGTGAAAACTTGAGAGGCGAGATGAATCATGAAAGGAGAACTTGGCAGGTTGGAGTAAAAAATGAATGCAATGTCCTTTATACTTTTGCTTTCCTGCTTTTTAGATTTCCTCCTTAAGCTCATTACAGCTAAACTGTCTGCTTCACATTCATTTGTCAGTGTAATATCAATACTGTACTGAAAAATGGCTAGATGAATTGTGATGTATGAGATCATGTCATTTAGATTGGGGCGGGGGGAAGTTTGTAGCTAAGCCAAGGTTGTTGACCATCAGTGAGCTGGCCGGCTAATTTCTCCAGAAGTACCAAAAGCCTTTGTGTCCTCAGTGCACTTTTATTTCCACCTCTCTTGGAATTGTGATGACCGTGCCTCGGGGCAACAGAGACACCTTGAGGAGTGCCCACCTTTAAATCTGCTGCTCCATGACTTCAACCATGACCCCTCGCTGGAGGGATCCCTCAGGCAAGATTTAAACGAGCTCCCCCAGGTCCACTGCGGCTTCTCAATTCATCGTCACGTTTTTAAAGACATGAATTGGCCGCCTCTGATGACTGATTGTATAATATTTTTAAATTAAAAAAAAGACTTCAATAAATTGATATAAAAATGTATGTGGGGAAAAGTAGCATGACATATATGTGTAAGTAGTCTGCCAGAGAGAAGTAAAGGATAGATTCTGAAGTGACAGTGACAGAAAGACAGAAGGAATGTTGAGGTTCCTTGCAAACTCATTTTTCTTTCTTGCTTTCTTTCTTTCTTTCTTTCTTTCTTTCTTTCTTTCTTTCTTTCTTTCTCGCTTTCTTGGGTAGAAATTTTGAATACCCTAAGTACAAAAACAGCTGTACTGTATTTACATTTCTTCAGACTCTAGGCATTTTTCATTTCATTTGACCGTCTTTTTTTTCCCCCAACTCTCGATCACTTACATTTTTACAATTCTTTTCTCTCTCTTTTTTTCTTTGCTATTATGGAGGACGAATGGCAAGAAAACCATACAATATACAGGCTATTGATCCACGCCCATCACTGCAGAAAAAAAGTCAGTACAGGGGGTGGGGGAACATAGGGGGACTGGACACAGCGATCGATAACCTACTCTATCAGCCGTTTCCATGGCAACCGGTCGAGCAAGGACAGAGGGCTGCCATGCATTTTGCACCTGTCTATTTCATATACCTATCCTCATAATGAAAGTGTCAGGGAAACGAATGCAAAGGTGACGAGGGGCTCCAGCCCAGTGTCAACTTTCAGAATTTAAAAAATTATATAGGGGTTAATAGCTGGCTGAAAATCAGTGGTGGCAAAATGGAAGTGAGGGCAGTGGTTCTGTGGGGATTTAGGTGACCCTCCTGATGTGGGCTGAAGGACGCTCCAAGGCAAAGTAGGTTGCAGCAAGTTGGGAGCAAATCCGGGTGCCTGGGTTCTGTGCTATTATCAGAAAAAAGGACACAAAGGACAGTTGAAAATGGCAATTGTTTCCTGACATTTCCTGACGTTGAAAACTTGGCCTCTTTTGTGGTTGACCCCAATTTGGAGGTCGAGCAAGAATGATCAATGTGCTGGTCATTAGCTCACCAGGAGCAACTGTACACGCAACAGCAGAGAATTATAGCAGGGTAGATACTAAAAAAGACTGAGGAGTGAAGACAAGCAGGAGGGTGGGAGCAGTGCTGTGGTCGAGGTTAGCCAAAGCTTTCTTCAGATCAAAACCCAGCAGCCTGAGCCAGACAGACTGTCAGGAGAACTTGACACCCAGACGATCACCGAATCTCTGTCTCCCTGATCATCGTGGGCATTGAACTTCCAACCCCCACTGAACCACAGGCTCATAGGCTCCAGAGCCATGGAGCTGAGACAGTTTGGCCCCTAAGTGAAGGGGATAGATATCATGATCTGGGGCCCATGTTGATCATGTGCCGTATTGATCGCCAATCGCAACTACTGCTGAAAACGCAGGATTGAGAGGGAGCGAGCAAGAGATGTAGTGGGATGGAAGGCAATCAGCTGTGGCTTCTTACTACGGTCAGTGCTCCTGTTTCTGGCTGCTGTGGTTGCCGACATTGCGGTAGAGGGGGAGATGGTGGTTTCTGAGTATGTTGCAAGCAACACATCCCCCTTACGTGCATTTCTTTGAGGATTGCCCCTCTTTACATGTGTAGTCTGGTATTTTCATTGAGGCAGCAGTCATGAATGGCAAATCACAAACCACAATGGATTTGCTTGAATGACAGCACAGTGAAACTCAAGTATGAGCACAGCGTGTCAGCTTGTAGCAAACAGCAGTGCTGTGGACGGCACAGTGGTTGTCCTCTAGCACCAAAGGCATTCTATGTTTTGTGAGCTGTGACAGCGAACTATTGACAGGCACGTGGCTCAACAATGTTGTTCAGGGGCCATTTGCCACTCAGCTGACCTTTGACATCCCATCCATGCGCTGCCCTTCATTGTGAGGGGTAGAATAGGAAGTGGGAGTAAAGGGGAAATAGATGACCCTTGGGCTTCTTGTGTTTGGATTCTCCCTCCCCCACAGCCTCACCCCTCCCATCCCAACATCATCCACCTCCCCCTTCCCTTACCCCCTCTTCCCCCACACACTCCACCTTATGCCGATCAATGACAGTTTCATGTGGCTTCTCTGGGCCTGCAGTGACGTGTGTCCTATTGATTTATCGACATTACTCCAGGCAAGCAAACCCAGAAGCCCCCTCTCTCAGTAGGCAGCCAGGCTCCAGCCCAGCAGAGGCATACCTCCCTCTGTGCCGGGTGGGCCCATGCCAAGTCATCCAACTGTACCAGTCTCTGGCAGCGCATTAGTTGCACACAAACGAACAGTATTTTAGTGTGATTGCATGTGTGCGTATGTCACTGAGGATGCTTTTAAGCATTGCCCCTCCCTTTTGCCTGTCTAGTTTCAGCCTGTTCCCTCTCTTCTCTCCTGCCCTCCATGAGACATGTAATGGGGACAATGAGTGAGACACTCTGGCACTCACAAACGCATTTACTGTCGCCTCCGATTTCCAGAGGCGACTATTCCACTTTTATGGTTAAAAGGTTCTTTTCTTTCGTCCGTGTCAATGTCATGCCTATGTGGTCATCATCCTCATGGCTATTGCTCTCATCTCCCCCTCCTGCTCTCTTTTACTGAGGGGGGAGGCTCAGACCAGCCCACCCTTTTACACTCTTCCCCCACCCCCTAGAGTCTCCTGTGTCCAGTGAAAGGCCAGTGGATTCAGGGAGGGGAGGGTAAGAGGGCATCTGGACACTCCCTGTAGCCCGGCTGGCCAGGGATGCAAGGGTTTTTAGAGAGGAGGTGATCCAACACCATTAGGCTAGGACTGTGGTGATGGCAGCTGGCCCTAAAAAAAAAGAGGTGGAGTTGGAGAGGGGGGTCAGGGGAGGCTCAGAGATCAGTGACCTGGCCACAGTGTCCAGCTGGGGGGTCATTTCACAGCCCACCTTCGGCCACGTGCTGGATGACCATCTGGGGGATCTGGCAAACACCACAACAGAGGCAGAATCATCTTCTTAGTTGCAGGGATGGACAACAACAAAAGTCAAGAAATCTGTCAGCCTAATCTGGAGGGAGATGGGAGGGGGGACTGCAGCTGCCTGTTGTTGTTTGGCATTACATGCGCACAGCTACATTTTAATGCAATGCATTGAGGTGTTTGCACCTCCACAAGTGTTTTGTTCTTTTTGATTAAATGTAGATAAACTCAGTCTTTCCTTTTTAATGTGTTGCTGATGGTCACTTTCAATATATGTTGCATGAGTCGACATAGAAAAAATGGATTTAAAAAAGGTGACTATTGTCTGTGCATTTGACTGTACTGCTGAAGTTGGACCTTTAAGATGTCTTTAAATAAATTTCCTTTTTCTAAAGTACAGAATGGGGGGGGGGTCACTCAGCATCCCAGATGGACTGCCAGACTCTTTTTGTTGAGAAGTTCAGTTTGATGACTCTGATCAGAGAACAGATTAGCACTGGTTAGTTGTCAGTTCCAAACTCCGTCTCTTCCTCCACCCCTTCTTCTTCTGCATTCTGTATCCTCCCCCATCCTCTCATCCTCTTCTCCTTCTTCTAGAGCCTTCTGTCTTAAAACTGTTTAAGGTGATCGAATTTTGCCCATCCTCCCAATATGGTCCAAAGGGATCAAAGGTTGCTGACCCCAGCCTGATTGTAAAGGTTGTAGTGAGGACCCTCAGTAATAAATAGAAGTCCTGCTAAACAGATCTGACCTTCTGGAGGTTTTAAAAAATTGCATTTTTTTATTTTTTATTTTTTGGGGGGATCATGTAATCCCTTTAACATTTATCATTGTTCTGCTAATGAAAGTGATCTTTGTGTTCATGTCTGATAGGTTTGTAATTAGATTCACATAGACCCATGTGGAAATGATCCAAAAGATGAGCCAAGGGAGGATTGGAGTGGTGGAGTTATTGCTCTCAGAAACACCGGAGTGCCTCAATGTGCTGAAAGAAATTCATAAATGTGGTGGAGAAGTGGGGTGGGCCACAATTGTGCACCAGTGTAATCTTTGGTCAGCACTTCTTCATGGCCGATATCGTGATAGAAAAGAAATCCTCTTCTGAAATTTGATTAATTGCTGTCTCCCCGCCTCTCAATCCAAACATTGGTGGAAATGGAGGCCAGTTGACAGGACAGATACATCAGCCTCGAGAGCTGCAAGCCCCTGGCAAGCAGAGGCATTTCTTATCCTGTAACAGGATATCCACATACACTGAGGTGTGGAAAAGTGAGAACTGCATCGTCTTCATTTGGCCATAACAAGGGAGAGGGGGAG
>VUQH01036449.1:0-14840 GCA_015106775.1 Etroplus canarensis | reverse complement strand
CCCTGGTTCGATCCCAGGGGGGGACACAAGCCCCTCTCACCATGGAGGGTTGCATCAGGAAGGGCATCCGGCGCGAAACCTCTGCCAAATTACCAATGTGGATTAATCTGCAGTGGCGACCCCTTGGTGGAGAGTACAAGGGGGCATCCGAAAGGTACATTTTATTAGACTAAATTATAACATGAAACAATATATACAGTATATTGTGTATTTAAATATTAATTCTTTTGGGAAAACACTAATAAAAAATTGAAAAGACAATAAATATAAGGCTAAACTACTTTAGCTATGAATTTAACTTATCCTAAAACAAAATACAGTACCTACACATTTGACCAAATCTGAATTTAACCCAAATTATCGTAAAATATATTTTACTTCACCCTTTATTTATTTATTTTTTGAAAAACAAATATTAAAAAAGTAGCAATAACTATAAAAGAGGAATAGAAATTGGTCTAACATGAGACTGATATACAATACTGTGCAAAAGTCTTGTGCCACGTCTCATTTCTTTATATTTTACTTCAAAGGAAAACATTTTCTTAAAGTGGCCTTGAACAATAGCTCTTCTTTTTGAAGGTCTTTGTTGAATCTATGAAAAATGCCAAAGATAACACAGTGTGACAGCCATAAAATAGTATTTTTGCACCCACAAGGTGATTCCCAATCTATTAGCTGAAAACTTGAAAAAACTTTGAGGAAACTGGACAAGCGAAGGACAAAAGAAGACGTGGAAAGCCCAAAAACCTATCTACAGCAGATGAACAGCATCTGAAAGTCATGTGTTTATAACTATCGGGGGTGGGGTCCAGCAAATACCAGACACAGGACCTGAGGCTCTTCAGTTAATCCATCTATTGTTCACTGAAGCCTCATCACAAATGGTCTCAGTAGAAGGGTGGCTGTCAAGAAGCGATTCTTAAGGAAACAAAACACGGAGAAAAGGCTGAGGTATGAAAAAATTACACATTGGACTAGAAATCAGTGGCAAAGGATATTATGGTGTGATCAATCCAAATTTGAATTTTTTTTGTTCAAATTGTCATCAATATGTAGAGAGGAGGTCAGAAGACTAGAGCCATCTGTAAAACATGGTTTGGCAGCATGGTTTGGGGCTGCATTTCAGCCAGTGGTGTTGTTAATGTTTTCAAAATTGATGGAATTATGAATGCAGAAAAGTACTGTCAGATTTTTATCCACCGTGCAACACCATCTGGAAGTCTCCCTCAGCAGGACTACGATCTCAAACACACAGTCAGTACAGTAAAAGCTTACCTGAACAGAAAAAAAACACTAACAGTCATGGACTGGCCTCCTCAGAGCCCAGACCTCAACAATATTGAGCAGTGAGGGATCATAGTAAATGCACTGGTTCTTACTCAGCACTTCCCTACTCCAAGCCTCATTCACACAGTACTTTATTCTATGCCTTTAAGCACATTTAACTATTACACACACATTCACATTCCAGTGGATGCCCAATTTCAACACACAGACTTGAGCAGCTGGGGATTGAACCACCAGCCCTTCTGGTTAGAGGAGGACCCACTCTACCTCCTGAGCCACGGCCACCAATCTTGGCTGGGAACAGAACAAAAGGCAATCAACATCCAAAGAAGAGCTTTGGAATGTCCTTCAAACCCTGGAGAACTGTTCCTGAAGACTAGACAATAAAGCGTCCTTAAGAGAGATCACCCCATGCTGAAGAATAAATATGCTCGTATCAAATACCGAATTTCAAGATTGTTAGAACTGGACAAACACTTTTTTTGCCTTATGTGCGGTATTTCCATTTATGTTTACACGTTTCAATGAATCGTTGCACCTAGTTCCCATTTTTTGAGCAAAATATGAAGAAATGACTACTGACTTAAAACTTTTACACAGTGCTGTACATTTTTACTTTCGGTTTATATTTGCGCCAGCTGCGATTAAATTCTCAACTCTCAATAATTACACAAAAAGTGTTCCATCCAGCACAGCTCTGACACCTTTTACTGGCTTCTAGTAGCCAGGAACTGGGACTAACTAGTGGCTTAACAATAAGCAGCTGGACTGTAACACTACTGACAAGAATTTCAAAGGATATAACTTAAAAACTTTAAATGAATATATACTGCCATTTATTTGGTGCTTTTCTAATTGTACTGACCATTGACCATGATACATTTTTAGTTGGAGGAACGACGAGCTCATACCACGGTGAGACACCTGTCATTCATCGATCTGCTACTCCTGCTGGAGAATATAATACATTTCAGAATTTAATGAACTTACACACAGTGATCACCAAGGGTCTTCACCCAAACTGTGCTCAAGGTCAAGGTCATATTTGCCATTTCACAAGCACTTTTCCATTTTTTCACAATAATTGCTACTCCTCCTACAGTATTGATGAGACATTAGTGAAACTTGGGTTAGGTCCAGTCAAGGACTAGGGCCCTTCTCCTGGATATGACTGTATGAGAGCCCCTTTGACTTCTCAATGGATTTAATTCTTATTAATTTGTGTAAATCAGCCAACCAATGAAACGAAAACATATTCCTTTCTGTCTATTCTACACACATTGTAACAACCTGTGAATTGTGATGAAGCATGAGCTGGATGAGCAACTACGTCGTTCTGGTCAAGCACTTTATCTTCTTCACATTCAAAACCAATCTAGAATTACAGATTAACCTAATGTGCATTTCTTTGGACTGTGGGAGAGAGCTGGAGTACCCACAGGAAACCCACAAAGGCACAGATAGAATCTGCAAACTCCACAGCTCAGAAGTTTTGAACCCACAAATATCTTTCTGTGAGGTGATGGTGATAATCACTGGACCAAACTGTTGCCTTACATTGGATTACTTTATTGTCATTTCAGCTACATTAAAATACACAGTGAAACGATATAGCGTTCCCCCAGGACCTGGTGCCCCATACAAGGATAATGCCGGCAGGCCAGGGCCCACCTCCGGCCCAGCACAACACCCCGCCCGCGATGTCCTCTTCTCTAGCCATTGGTGTCAGGCGACGCCGAGGACTGAAGGCCCGGTCTGCACAGCAAGCTGAGATCAGAGCCCCCAGAAACTGCCCAGCAGCAGCATCAGCCCTGCGACGATACTCCCCCCGGAACCCAAAAACATTAGTTTCCCGGATGCCGCCCGGCAGGTCATGAAAAACAACACCGCCGGATCGCCAGTTAGCATCGTCTTGGAATGGAGCTACGGAGCTACGACAGCATCTGGTTGTCCTCGAACATCCGACTTTCGAACACAAACAACACTGTCCCGGTGTCCGCACACCCGAACACCCGGTCAAACCCAGGTCAAAAGTATAATCACAGGGGTACAAACACCACCTTGGTTCCGGAGTGGCCTTGCGCTACCATCGCGCCGCCATCTTGGCCCATGGTGACAAACAGGTAATAAATAGCTGATTCATTAATAACAGCCTGCAACTTCCCGTAGATCCTTTTTTGTTCTGGCAGGAATGTAAACGGATCATAAACTAGCACCCCGACCCCTTAAAGTGTGTCCCCGAAAGCCTCGGCTGATAAACCTGACCTCACTTAATGTGATGTTAACCTAGATCCCATGGTCAGTTTGTTTTTTCTCTTTTTTAATATAAACTCGATGATGAAGAACAGACATATGCAGCAACAAAGTTGATTCCATAATATCCCTAAAAATGCTTTAAAGATTTCAGTGGCAGCGCCAGCAGATGGCAATGGTGGAAGATATGATGGCATATGACCTCACGATAAAGTTGTTTTTCTTATTTTTTGTTGTTGTTTTGTTTGTGCAGGTGAGATAAACAGTTTGAGAGATATGGCAAAAAAATGTAAACATTTGTACAGAAAATGTCACCTGGTGGCCAATCCATGTTTACAAAATGGCTGAAAATCTAATCAGTTCCACATCTCATGGAGGTCTATCACTGTGCCAAAATTCTAAATCCTTTGTTGAATTGTTTTTGCGCTGTCGCGATGACACAAATGATTTGCGGTGGTGTTGGCGGCGCTGATGATTCCATCATAGTCCCCCATGTCAAGCATGTAATTAAATGAAAAGAGAAATCTTAAAAATCTTCTCATGTTGCAGTGTGACTGTGAACAGCTCTACGTCTGGGCTGCTTTGTCATTGTCCTTCGGGAATTTTTGAAATTATGTAAAAGGTTGCTTCACACAAATTATACAGAGATGCAGAGAATACACAAACAAAATAGAACAAAAATGAGAACGTCCTGGCTTCTCCCTGGTGGCATCGGGCTATTTAGATAAATTTAATTTGAGACAGGCGACGCTGAAATTTCACCAAAACAATGGAGAAGAGTGGAATTTAGTTTGTGGTCGGCATAAAAAAAAGGCAGAAACAGAAACAGAGTTGTTGTCACAGAAATAGTGTATATTTCCACTCTCTGCAGCGTGATCTGTGAGCTCTGACCTCATTGAACGCCCACCTCAAAAAAGTCCCAATTTATCCCCTGGGAATGAATGCGGATAGATGGATAAACTGTTGTTTATCATAAATGAGTTCCATGTCCTCTTAAAATGAAAGGAAATCTTAATATTTTCCTCCCTCTATATATGCGTTAAATAAACACAAATGAGCTGCAGAGATGTCAGTAGGTGTATTTTATTTAACTCAGGAAAGGGTCTCTCTCCTGGTTTCCAGTTTGTTCATGCTATGCTTGGCTAATGCAACATTGATGTCATGTGGGAGGGAAAGTAAGTGATGGGAGAGATTCCCGTGTTTATGATGAGTGAGCGGCTGCCAGTCATCTCGTGCTGCTGCTTCTAACTCATTACAGGCGATTCCAGCAAAGACGTTGACGTGAGCACTGTTTACACGTGGGGAACTGATAATTACAGTAGCTCTGATATGACATATGGACAGAGCAACCAGACAGCAATCAGACTATGGATCTGTGCTTAATGAACGTGCGAGTGACTCAACCATCTCATCTCAGTCTTAGAGACAAGGCGAACAAGTATTTCTTTTTTACTTATGGTTAAAGGCAGTGCATATTAAGCTAATTATGCCAACTTATTGATAGGAAAGTTCAAGAATGACTATACAGTGGCTATAGAAAGTGAATACATTGCTGTTAAAAAAAATGAGAGCACAATAAATCATTTCAAAACTTTCTCCACCTTTAATGTTACCTCTGACATTTCAAATGAAAAGAAAGAAACCTGTTAGGGGGTATATAAAAAAATATAAAATGTGCAAATAGCTGGTGAACAACCTAAAACAAATACTTTGTTGAAGCACCTTTTGCTTTAATTGCACCGTTCAGTCTTTTTGGGTAGGAGTCTATCAGCACGGCACATTTTGACTTGGCAACATTTGCCCACTCTTCCTCGCAAAAACATTCCAAATCTGTTAGCTTGAGAGAGCAGCGCTTGTGCACGGCCCTCTGTAGGTCACCCCACAGATTTTCAGCTGGATGTAGGTCTGGGCTCTGGCTGGGCCATTTGAAAAATTGAATTGTCTTCTGGTGAAGCCATTCTTTTGTTGAGTTGGATGCATGTTTGGGGTCATTGTGGTACAACACCTGAAGCTTTGGGCCAGAATTTACTGGTATTTGGAACTGTTCATAAGTCCCTCCACCTTGACTGAAGCACCAGTTCCAGCTGAAGATAAACAACCCCAAAGCATGATGCTGCCACCACCATGCTTCACCAAGGATATGGTGCTCTTTTAGTGATGCACAGTGTTGTTTTTGTATCAAAATTACCTTTTGGGAAATGTGGCCAAAAAGTTCAACCTTGCATTTGGCAGACCGTAACACATTTTCCCACATGCGTTTGAGAGACCTGGTAATGTTTTTTTTTTGCAAAATTTAGCCGGGCCTGGATGCTTTTCTTTGTAAGAAAAGGCTTCCATCTTGTGACCCCACCCCATAGTCCACACATGGAGTATACTTTATTTCTTTTTCAATTGAACTGTACAGGTTGTAGGTTACATGGAAGGCAGGAAAAGGTTTTAAATTATTTATTGTGGTCTCATTTTTTTTATATATCTGAGAAACCTGACATACATAGATGTTATATATTTTTTTCTGGCGCAGTTGATGAATTGGATGCCTTTAGAGGATACCTGATTCTTTTATGCCAGCTATAAATATTTTATTAGAGTGCAGTTGGATATCTGTCGTATTCCTTGATGTACTTCTCAAGAAATGTGAAAACCTACGAATGTTAATCAATACAAACACAGAAACACACGTTCAGATTTTAGTAGTTATCAATCCCCAAGCTTGAAGAAGAGCCTTCCTTTCAGTCAGCTTCTAAGAGTAAAATGAAGTTGCAGTACTGACAGGTTATTTGAGGAGCAAGCTTGGGATATTATGCAGTCATTTCAGAGACAGAAGCTACAGGAACGAGGTACTTGAAGACAGTTTAGACAGAGCTTAAAATCATGGAGGGGAGTAAGAAATTAAAAGATGTGTCATTAAATGTTAGCACATTTATCCAATAGATGTTTATTAAGTCTTTATTTCAAAAATATAGCCATCTTTTCTAATAAATGCACCAAAAACCTCACAGATACTTTGGTCAGGGGATATTGCTATGAATTTTCTCATCATTTTGTTTCTGTCTCACTGGGTTGGAAATTCCAGTATTTAAATTGTGCTGAATGCAGTGCTATGATCAAAGGGGATGTGTTTTTCCATCCTCAGATTGGATATAAGTTCAAAATGAAAAACAGAATCTCTTGTAGATCCAAATTTGTGGTCTACTTGCTGAAATACCCACAGTGGCTAGTATGAAAGTGAGGAGGAGAGATGAAAGATCCCCAGCGGCTGACATTTTAATTCAGCTGGCCATCGTGTGGACTCCCTTAAATTCTGAGGTATAGAAAAGGCACATCGTCCTAAAAGCAAAGATGATCGAGATAGATTTTTGTTTCAAAGGGAAACATGGTGGATTCGTCCACTACAAGCTGAAAGTCCAAAAGGTTTAAATGACAAACTACTGCTGAGCTGCTTCTTGTGATCTGTTCTATACTATATGGACAAAAATACACATCACACCAACAGGAGCTTTCATGACATCTCATTCTAAATCTGTATGCATTAATGTGGAGTTGTTCTTCCTTTACAGCTATAACAGCTTCCGCTCTTCTAGAAAGGGAAACAAAGTTTTGGAAGGTATTTCAAGACGAGCATTTAGGAGGTCAGACACTGATGTTGGAGGAGAAAGCCTGGGTCTCAGTTTCTGTTCTAGTTCATCGCGAGGTGCTGGATGGGGTTGAGGTCAGGGCTCTGCATGGGCCAGTCAAGTTCTTCCATGCCAAACTCACACATGGACCTTGCTGTGTGCACTGGGGCATAGTCATGCTGGAATAGAAAAGAGCCTGCCACAAACTATTCCCATAAAGCTGGAATCATAGAGTTGTCCAAATGAACTTGGTAGACTGAATGAAGCATTAAGATTTCCCTTCACTGAAACTAAGGGCCGCAGTCCAACCCCAGAAAACACAAGCCCATAGCATTACCCCTCCTCAAGCAAGCTTTACAGTTGACACAGGGCAATGAGACTGCCAGATAGAGAAGTGTGAATCCCTTATGCCACAAAATACATTCCTCCAGAGTAAGATGCAATGCCCCTGTCACACCATGATGATTTAACAAGGTTATGCCAGCACGTTCAAATTCCTCTAGAATGCTGGCAATGATGTTAAATGGACGTATATATAACATATAAGCTAGCAGACTGCTGACAGTCACAACTTGAAGCCCATTTATACCACTCCTCTTAAACGCACACATACGCAATTATTCGGCACCTGTGTGTTAGAAACACATTCAGTTCGACTGGATCACGTAGAATACTTCTACAAACAGCAATATCCGTTGGAGGTCAGGTTGATATATGTTACACATAAGTTAAAAACATGTTATTCATAGGTTATTAATGTTATGGTTACATTACATTATCTCCACATATTTGACATATGAGTAGCGTGAGTCTCCGTGTGCATTAAGTACCTGCAACATATGGGCCTCGTATGTGGGACGTATGAGCCATACGCTGCCAAAAGTTGGAGATTTTGTGCGTGCTCAAAATTTTCCAGAGACCTTGCCGTACTACCACGTATACCAGGGTACTTCAGCTTGCTCTTAAGTTATACAAAACTTGCCTAGAACTTAATCGACATAGGCCAGCGTATTTGCAGTTTTTCTCCTGCGTTGGCATACGCTTTTTAAAAATCGTCAAGGCGTGACAGGGGCTTAAGGCTTGCATGCAACTGCTCAGCCATAGAAACCCATACCATGAAGCTCCTGGTGCAGTTTTTGAGCTAGAGGAGGGTTGGGACTCTACATTTACTGAGTCAGCAGAGGACTTTTACACACTTGGCAACCCCACTCTGTGACTACATGATATTCCATTTGGTGGCTAAGTTGCTCTGATTCCTAAACGCATGGCTGGGTGCTTGATTTTAAAATACCTGTGGCAATAGGACCGAATCAAATGCAATTCAGTGATTTGGAGTTCTGATCCAATACTGTTGTCCATACAGTCCATTTATCCCCTTTTTTCATACATTGTGTAATATAATTTCATTCAAATGTTGTGCGTTCTTTTCATTCTTATGAGTTTTTGTAGGTTCTAGAAGGCATGCTAGTTATAACACTGATCAGTTGTGATGAATTTTTCTCATAAATTAATGTGATTTTTCCATCACGTATGTCAGTGTTTAAACTGATTGATAGCACATCACTTTTGGGGTGGTTCACGTCTACATGTTTTTGATCATGTAAAATATTTGTAATTTGTTGGTGTTGGTAGGCGTTTGGACCTCATCTGTTCTTCATACATGTTGAAATTATTGTTTTTCTTGAATTACACTGACCACATATGGTTGAAATATGTTTTTTGCCCTTTAATAAACATTAAGAATTGCACTTATCAATGAGTGCCTGTATTTTATTTCTCCAGTGTTGATCTATGGCTTCACGGTGCACTCAAAAATGTGGCCTGCAGCCCTGACTTCAAACATGACATGCATCTGGCACTGTGTCCCAGTGCCATACGCCAATAATATAAACACTAGTATACAGTGTATATTAACATTCATAGTTTACTGTTAAACAATGCAGTAAACTATAAATCAAGCAGAGCTTTGAGTTCCTATGTGATGGTTTTAATTTCACTTTGCAAGTTGTCACTGTAGCAGGCGCTCCACTATCCAACACTTCAGCACATTTATTCCCAGATGTGAGGAGCTCCTTCACTTCCATTATGCCCATTATGGACATTAATCCATTATCTGATTTTTAAGTTTGTATGTACCTAATTTTGCCATTTTTAAGCATGAACAGACTATACTTTATACTTCAACAGATCTGCCATATACAGCTGCAAGAAAAAGTTTGCAATTTTCTGTATTTCTGTATAAATAATAGCCTAAAACATCATCTGAGTTCTAAAAGTAGAACATGAACACCCAATTAACCCTCTGAGGTCTAAGCCATCATAGGTAATTAACCTAATAATATATTTTGAAGAAAGGCATAAGATAAATTTAAATAGTTTTTTGATGTCTCTCCGTGTGAATGATTATTTTTGTGTTTCCCCCAATTCCCAAGACTTGGGGAATGATTTAATAAAAACAAATTACATATTGTGATTGCCTAGGGCTAGGGATGGGATCTCCACCAATGATGACTTAGAACTCAGAGGTTAAACAAAAACAGGGAGGTGGAAAAAACATGGCCACTTCTTTATTGGAGATATGTGAGGGGAAAAGTAGACAGTCGAGTACATTTGTGGTTGAAACTGAGGCGCTTCAAGTCAACAGTATGACAGTCAGGTCGGAGTGAGTGTCCTGGTTTTAGTTTAGAGGTTTAGAGCTTAGATATCTATCAGAATCTGATCCGATCAACATGTGTTTAAGGAAATGAATCCTAGCATGAACAAATAAGATTTCTGAGGACTTTAGAAAAAAATTTTCGTCACACTGCAAAACCATCTTTAATGGTGAAAACTGTTGCCTCACATCAACAGTGTTCTGGGTTTAATTTCACTGGAGCCTTTCTATGTATAGTTTGCATATTCTCAAAGTGGCTGCCTGGGTTCTCTCCAAGTACTATGGCATCCTCCCACATTCCAAAGACATGCATGTTAGGTTCGCTGGTCATTCTAAATTTCCTGTACAGTGGCTTGCAAAAGTATTCACCCCCTTGGCATTTTTCCTTTTCTTTTGCATTACAACCTTCAATTTAAATTGATTTTTTTATTGTATATGATGGACCTACACAAAAGAGTCCAAACTGGTGAAGTGAAATGGGAAAAAGTATTGGTAAAATTCTAATAAAAAATTAAAAACTGAAAAGTGGTGTGTGTGTATATTTGTATTTACATCCAAAAAATCAGTATTTAGTAGAGTTGCATTTTGCAGCAATTACAGCTGCAAGTTTTGGCACATCTAGCCACTGGGATTTGTGCCCATTCTGCTCCAGCTCATTTAAGTTTGATGGGCTTTGCTGGTGTACAGCAATCTTTAAGTCTTAGTTGGATTGGGGTCTGGACTTTGACTGGGCCATTCCAATACGTTGACACATTTCCCCTTAAACCACTTGAGAGTTGCTTTAGCAGTATACTTATGGTCATTGTCCTCCTGGAAGTTTAACCTCCATCCCTGTCTCAAATCTCTGGAAGACTAAAACAGGTTTTCCTCAAGAATGTCCCTATATTTAGTAGCATCCATTGTTCTTTCAGTTCTGACCAGTTTCCCAGTCCCTGCCCCTGAGAACCAACCCTGCTGCATAATTCTGCCACCACCATGCTTCGCTGTGGGGATGGTGTTCTTAGGGTGATGAGAGGTGTTGGTTGGTGCCAGACATAATGTTTTCCTTGATGATGAAAAATTCAATTTTAGTCTCACCTGACCAGAGGACTTTCTTCTCTATGTCTGGGGAGTTTCCCTTTTGGCAAGTTCTAAACACGCTTTCTTATTTTTCTGTAAGCAATGGCTTTAGTTCTGCCCACTCTTCCATAAAGTCCAGCTGTGTGAAGCATACAGCTTATAGTGGTCCTATGGACAGATACAGCAGTCTCCTCTGTTGAGCTTTGCAGCTCTTTCAGGGTTACCTTTGGTCTCTTTGTTGCCTCTCTGATTAGTGCCCTCCTTGCTCGGTCTTTAATTTTTCGCAGGTTTGTTGTGGTGCCACAATCTTTCCATTTTATGATGATGGATTTGATGGTGCTCAGTGAGATTTTCAAAGTTTGTGATATTTTTCATGGTGTGTCTTGCTTGGTGGTGCCTCTTGATTAGAGGTGTTGCAGACTCTGAGGCCTTTCAGAACAGATGCATATATATATATATATATATATATATACATATATGTGTGTGTGTGTGTGTGTGTGTGTAAATCACGTGACACTTTGATTGCGCACAAGTGGACCTTATTTAACTAATTATGCGACTTCTAAAGGTAATTGGTAGCACCAGAATATTTTTAAGGTTTTTATTTGATATTTTTTAGAAAATCACAGCACCAATTTTATTTTTTTTTGGTCCACTACATTAAATTTTAAAAAAAAATCTATTTAAATTACTGACCGTAACACAAAAAAATGGAAAAACGCCAAGCCACTGTAGGCGTGAATGTGAGCGTAAATGGTTGGCTGTGTTAGCCCTGCAACAGACTGGCAGTCTGTCCAGGGTGTGCCCTACCTCTCGCACCACGACAGCTCGGGTAGACCCCTGCGACTCTGAAGTGGACACAGAGCTATCTCAGCAACCCACAGACTGACAAGGATCGCTCCAAGTCACAACATGTAACAGTGTGGGAGATGACAAATATTTAACTTCATGCATCTGCCATCAGGAGAAAACAGAACAACAATGGTGTACATGGCAGGGCTGCAGAGAGAACACATTGCTGTCTGAAAAGAGCAGTCTGCTAAAAATCGCATGTCTTTCTCTTATATTTGGAGACATTAAACACTATATTTCCAGTGTGTTTTCATCTCTGGGATGTTTAGTTGGTGTCATTTTGTCAAAACTGGTGGTGTGGCGCATGTAAGACATGTTTTTATTTTGCCTTATTGTGAAATTACAAACCCCAAAAACATACATGCAGAGAAACCAGTGAACACACATGCAGTGAAGAGGTCGGTACTGAGTGCAGGCTGCCCATTACAGACACCAAGGACAACAATTGCAGGGGTTCAGTACCTTGCTCGGGGGCACCTTGGATGTGCTCAGGAGGGTATAAGTCACCACCTCCCTTGCCTCCAGCCTCCTATGGGTCCAAAATGGGGCCTTGGATTAGCAGGTTGCGAATTGGCCTCCATGTCTAGATCAGGGTGGGGGTTGAGTCGGCAACCCTCAGCAACCCACTGGTTTCCAGCTGAGTGTCCCAGCGGACTGAACCACTGCCACCCTTGACAGTTTGCCCTTTTTTGCCCAGTCAGTCCCAATTTGCAAAAAGGGCCAAGATGGCAGCACGACGGTAGCATGCAGCCACTCCAGAACCAAGGTGGTGCTTGTATCCTTGTGATTGCACCTGTTTTGACCTGGGCTTGACCCGGTATTCAGGTGTGTGGACGCCGGGACAGTGTTGTTCGCATTCAAAAGTCGGAGGTTCGAGGATGACCAGATGCCGTCGTAGCTCCATCCACAGACGATGCTAACTGGCGATCCGGCGGCGTTGTTTTTCATGACCTGCCGGGCAGCGTCCGGGAAACTAACGTTTTTGGGTTCCGGGGGGAGTATCGTCGCAGGGCTGTTGCTGCTGCTGGGCGGTTTCTGGGGGATCCGATTTCGGCTTGCCGTGCAGACCGGGCCTTCAGTCCTTGGCGTTGCCTGATGCCAGTGGCCGGGGAAGAGGACATTGCGGGCGGGGTGTTGTGCTGGGCCGGAGGTGGGCCCTGGCCTGCCGGCATTACCCTTGTATGGGGCACCAGGTCCCGGGGGAACACTATTTTGTTTCACTGTGTATTTAAATGTAGTTGAAATGACAATAAAGTAATCCAATCCAATCCAAATTGTTAACACGCAGTGTGGCGCTGTTGAAGTTTTCTTTGTCTAAACCAAAAAAGGAGAAAGGACAAAACACTATTATAGTGGTGATAGTATCATGAGGTGGAGCGTGTTGCTGCATCAAGCATCTGCCAGCAAATTCTACATTAAACTGTGAGGACATCTGTCCATGAACTGAATCTCAAGAGAAAGTGAGAAAATACCAACAGAAAGTTTGTGGAAGGACCTGTGGAAGCAGTTCATGTAAGGAAAGCCACCAAAGTTGAAGGTTTTTTAAGTACTGGTTTGAGCCAAAATTCCTCCAAACCAGCGTGTGCACCAAATCGCCAGTTGCTGGAACTATCCCCCTTCACATATATTTAATATTGGATCATTTTTCTTAATAAAGAGATGAACAAGCCCAATGCCTTAATTTGCCTTGTTGTCTTTTTATACTTTTAGGACTTGAAAATCAGATGTTGTTCCATGTCATATTCACACAGGTTTCACAAATCCTTTTTTAAAGATCTAGTTAGCAAAGAGAGAACTAAATGAAAAATGGTGCATGTGAGAAAGACAGAGTGACAAATGGGGCAAAATAAATGAGCAGGTCCCATATGTGCAGACCCTGTAGGTGTAGTTTTCTCAGCTGATTGGGGAGAAACTGAAAGAATCCACAGGTATCCGCTTCCATAGCGTGCTAATTCAGTATCCAGTGTGATATCAGAGTCAGCAGAGTTTCAGCTCAGATGGAACATTTAACGAGTTTGATGTGTGGTGGGTGCCTGTGTCTTTCTTCCAGTATCCTGGGACTGGGATCTCGTGTGAGGGGAAACAGAGATCTGGTTCTGAGATCATCAGAGGGGGCTCCTGGGTCCCACTGCGCCATCCTGGAGGAAGGAGAGCTGACGAGGCAGCCCGTGATGACCAAACACTGCGCTGATTGGACATCTTGCATTCATTAAGGCGGGTTAGATGATGCACTGTGTCCTTCAACCCAGGGAGATCCGATAACAAAGCCGAGCTGCACGGGGTAAGGCGATCCCGGCGAAGGGCCGCGGCTGCAGGCCGCTGCCTCCGCTCCCAAAGAAACACCTCTCTGTTCCACTGCCATGAAAATGGAGACCCTGAGAGGAACACAACAAAGAGTCGCATGTGGCTGCAGACATGTGGAGAGCACACGGGGGGACCGAGAGAGAAATGGCTTTTAAAGGCAGAGGGAAAGCACTCAGCAAGGAGAGACTCTAATTGGAACATAATGTTGTGAATTTCCCATAAGTGGGCCAATAAAGTTTCAGCTCATCTTAGCTCATCCATTCTTTTTATTCACTTCTGTTATCTTCTCTCATCTCTTTTGTTTTTTCTTTTCTCATTATATTGGCGCTTAATGTCCTCTATTATTCTCTCTTCTTTTTCTCATCAAATTTGCATTTCTCATCTTTTCCTGGTATTTTCTATTAGTTTGATTAACTTAACACTTTTCTTTATATTTCAAATCATTTCCCCTCATCTGTTCATTTCTTCCCTTTTGTTATTTTTTCTCATCGAAACCTTTTCGTTTGTACCTTTTTTATGGCGTCTGGTTTATTTTCTCGTGTCATCTCTTCCATTATTACTGTTTCTTCACTTTTTCTGTTTTTATCTAATCTTTTCCTTTTCCCTTTCTAACCTAATCTATATTATTTTTCTTGTCTAATTTTTCCTATTGTTTTTGCTTCTTTATTTTTGTTTTCTCTTTTAAGAAGGAAGAGAGAGGGAAGGTGTGTTAGGAGGCAGAGAGAGAGAAGGAAAGGTAGGAGGGTGGAGGTGAGAGTAGGGACTTTAAATGTAGGGACTATGACTGGTAAAGGAGGAGAGGTGGCTGATATGAT
>VUQH01036448.1:0-11666 GCA_015106775.1 Etroplus canarensis | reverse complement strand
AATTTTTCATACCTCAGCTTTTTCTCCTTGTCTTTGTTCCTTAAGAATGGCTTCTGGACAGCCACCTTTCAGCTCGCCATTTCTTTTTCCTCGGCTTGTCCAGTTTCCTCAAATTTTGTACCACACTGCACACCATGCTGATGTCACTGGACTAAAAATGAATGAAAAAAAATCCAAAGAAAAACCTGGGGAACTATTGCTCAAGACCACTTTAAAAATTAAAGTCTGGCTCCTTGGGAACAAAACAAAGAAATGAGAATTGAGAATTATGCAGAGTACTGTAAGTTTTTACACAACTAGCACAGCAGATCAGCCTTTCCCACTGGAAAAATATTCTGCACTTTCTACTTAGTTAAAAAGATATTCACAGATTCCAACTTTCCAAATAAAAAACTCACAGGTGAAACAGTATTAAAATGCAATATCTCTACAATATCCAACCTTAATAAGGTAAAGAGCTACAGCCTAAATGTTATCTAAGCTGGGCAGCTAACAATATTGGTCTCTACATTCTGACAGCTGTGAGATTAATAGGCAATGACTGTCTATAAAGAGCAATACCATATCATAGTTTATAAACCTACTAGTAGCCCACCCCCAGAACACACAAAGTCATGTAACAGTGTAATGTCACATAATGGTGCCTAGTACAGAGAACACACCACATGCAACATTTATGGCTTCAGCAATGTTTCTTCTGTATGGTCAGATTAATACCCAACAAGAAAGTTTGCTCCCACAATGAGCAGAAAATCACCAACGGAACTGACAAAATAACTAAAAAAATGAGGCATGATGAAGTAGAGCGAGTGTGGCATCTCCAAGACTGTGATTCCTAAAAATTTGGACCTGATTTATACTGAGTACTCTTGGGATCCACCTTAATTATTCAGAGTATTTGGTCTGTGCTTTTGAATACAAGTGTTTTTTAACCTGTCAATTTAAGTGTATTAGAAAGTGTCCAAAGATCCTAAAATCATCAATGGGAAATAATAAACATAAAAAAATTGTTTTGTCAAATCAAGCTTTAATATTTATACATTTTAAAAGCCTTAATATTTTCTCAGCAAATATTCTTTTAAATTATCAAAATAGAAATATGTTTTTAGCACACCCATAATTTAAAAAATGTTGTTAATCATTTCTCATTAAAATAAAATTTTCAATTCACACCATTTTAAACACTGTAAGCACTTATTTACCACACCATCCAAGCAAATCCAATTCCATAAACCCCAGTTTTTAAAAACACTAATCACAAATCTTTTTACATACTGATTATTTTAATGAAATGCAATGAAAAGCTTTAGATTTTGTTCAAAATGCTTGACAAACAAAAAATAATGTACTGACTCTAGAAAGAAGTGATTATCTAACCTTGGTAAATTCTTTAAAATAGCATCCTGAATCCTACAAGCACCTGTATGTACACTTTTATTTTACTCCCTCAGCCATCCAAGGCAATGGAGAGAGCACAAGAGAGGTGAAGAAGAGAGTGAAGGCAGGGTGGAGTGGGTGGAGACGAGTGTCAGGAGTGCTTTGTGACAGAAAGATAGCAGTAAGAATGAAAGGGAAGATTTACAAGATGGTAGTAATTCCTGCAATGAGACACTGGCAAAAAGACAGGAGGCGGAGCTGGACGTGGCAGAATTGAATATGCTGAGATTTTCACTGGGAGTGACCAGGATGGACAGGATTAGAAATGAGTACATCCGAGAACTCTCAGGTTGAGAAGTTTGGAGACAAAGTCAGAGAGGCAAGGCTGAGATGGTTTGGACATGTTCAGAGGAGGGATAGTGGATATATTAGGCGAAGGATGTGGAAGATGGAGCTGTCAGGCAAGGGGAGAAGAGGAAGACCACAGAGAAGATTCATGGATGCAGTGAAGGAGGACAGGATGCAAGGGATAGGCTGAGATGGAGGCAGATGATCAGCTGTGGTGACCCCAAACGGGAGCAGCCAGAAGAAGAAGACGAAGAAGAAGAAGAAGAAGATACATCTGTGTTCCTCTTCTTATACAATTTGGTGTTGTGAGGGGTGGGGGACTCTTGACAGGTCACCAGTCTATTGCTGGGCTAACACATTCACACCTATGTCCAATTTAGAATCACCAATTAATCTAATGAGCATGTCGTGACTGTGGGAGAGGAAGAAATGCCCAGGGAGAGTCAACACAGGTGCAGGGAGACCATGCAGACCCAGCTGGCTGGTGGATTTGAACCCAGGATCTACATGCTGTGAGGTGACAATGCGAACTACTGCACTACTGTGTTGCCCCAGTTGAATGAACATTTTATTATTGTGCCAGAGTGGATAATAGAACAAGGTAATAGCCAGACACAATATTGTCCTGTAAAATGAAGAGCTTAAACCTGCAAAAATGTCAAAGAAAGAGTGAAAAACACGTGAAAATCACCGAGGTCCTGTTTTCATGGTCAGACTCTTTTGTTTGTATTTTTTCTTTTGTGTGAAACAGCAGATTGTGCCCCAGTGCCTTCCTGTGACTCAAGGAGAATAAAGTAGATAAGCCTAATGACTTACACACTTCAAAGAAGACTCATTTAAATATTAAATTATACCACATCATTAATTAAAAATGTGAGGAATGGCATGGGCAGAGTTTTCAGCAGCAGATGTTAAAGATGACAGCAAATTCATGGCTACAGCCAGAGAAACGCAAACACATATGAAAGAGGAAGAGAGGGAGAGAGCAGGAAAAATAAACTCGATAAACACTAATTAGCTACTCTAATTGAAGTGCACTCTTAAAGTAATTACTAGGCAGAGGAATCAGTATTTACATTCATAAATAATCCTGACAGCCAGTGCAGGAGGGTCCCTCTTCTTTCCTTTGGGTCTCAGGAAAGTAGTCTTCCCACTCCATAAATCTGTCAGTCACTAACATTATCAGTTTGAGTTTACTGCTAATGGCTTTGTATAATGGTTGATTTGTAAGCATTAAATCAGTGAGTGGCTGTTCTGAAAAACAAATGGGTATCAAGTGGGTATCAAAATATCTGTAGTACACCTTGAATGGCCAAATACCTTTTTTGTTTGTCCCTCTGATCTAGATATCACCCAAAGTAGAGATTCCTGAATTACCCACAATGGCACCAAAAGATATATTGTATGGTCACTTAATTGCTTCTGGACCAGTGCTTTGACTATAAAAGTCCCACAGGAGTGACACTCCTGTCACCATTCACAGATACAGGGGGTGACTGATCACAAAAAAAAGGACAAGATCATTTTATTTTTTCAACATGCAAAGTGTAATGAAGTTAACAAGTACAGTTATTTCTGTTTCAATGATCAGAGAATAGGGTTTCTAAAAAGGTTGCCGGTGTGTTCACTTTTATGACATTGAGATTTTACTTTGAGGTCTGTATTTGTTTTGGATCCTTCATAGGGGGAAATACTCCACTTGTACAGCTGAGGAATGTAATTGTAATTCATTTTATATGAACTACAACCCTGTATAATGAATTATTGCACAGGGGTATAGCCACTTCAGCTGTATAGTGTATACTATAAGGTAACCTTGCACAAGTTCTAAACCCAGCAGGCATAGACATCGCGAACCAAAAGCTGCAAAGAGCTGCTTCCCTCTGCTGCCTTTTTTCTTGTGTCTTATTTTCTAATAATAAAATATAAAATTAAGCTCTGTGACTTTGGCAGTGACCACCAACGGTACAGCAAGCAGGGGAAATGTGTTCACACGTGTTTCTGTCTCTTTCTAATGAGCCCATTCAAAGAAACATTTCTTTTTTCCTCTCTCTCTCTCTGTTTTTTTTAAACTTATCTACTTTCATCTTCAATAGCTAATATGTGAATTATGTGAGTGTTGCATAACTCACATATTAATATGGAGAGATGTTGAGGAGTAAAACATTACTGTCTCTGTTTGAGAATATGGCTACACTTGCTGAGACACCTAAACTGTATTGTAAACAACATTTCATATATTGGATGGGAATTATTACTGTTAAACAGAGACAGCAGGGAAAGCCGGAGATGACACATCAATCAAATGGCAATACAAAGCCTTTTCCTCACATATTTTTCTGATGGTTCATCAGCCCGCCGAGACCCTGTGGATCTCAAAGTGCTTCATCTTTAAAGGAATATTATTTCTTGTGCCACACATATTGGAGAGAAGGATATTTTGACTTTATCACTGTGATATTGGCAGAAACTATCCACTGGCTGCCAAACTGTATTAAGAAATATTGCAATGTTTTTTGGTAATGACCTTTTCAGGATTGTCCTCTATTTGGGTGCAGAGAGAACCAAAAAGGGAAAGTGTAGATATATTCACTCCACTGCTTTAAATATATTTGCTGCAAAAAACTGAACAAAGAGAGCTGTTTGATGAAAATTACATGCTTGTATTTAATATACTAAGCATCTTACATACATCACAAAGCATGTATTTATAAATAAGAATGGCTACATGCTTGATATCACCCCTGTGTTGCAGTGCTATGCATTCAGCAAAGTGCTAACATCAGAATCTTAACATGCATGGCAGTGCTGGCACAGTTTAACAGGTGTAATATGTTCACTGTGTAGGGTTCATAAATGTGTTCAGGAAAAAAATGTTTCGTGATTCGGAATCCTTGGGCTGACGGGAGCTCTCTGACTTACTGATGGCTCCCTGCACTCATGACTGTTGTGAAATATTGATATAATTCTTTTTCAATTTTTATCTGACCAAATGCAACAAATTCTGATCAGACAAAATATATATTTTTTAGGTGTCCTTATGACACTTATTTATTGCTCTGGAATGATTTTATATAAACAAATTGTGCCACTGTACCGCATGTGATGCTACAATACCAAATGGGAAAGCTGTGGGAAATAATCCCCACAGCCCAGCACCATTCCTGAGGGCTTTCTTAGTTCAGTGGTTTAGAGTATACAAGTTCAAACCTAAAACAAATAATAGCAGAGATGGTTGGAAAGCAAATTCCTTTTGTAGACATGTGTTCACACCAACATACTGGTGCTAAATGAATGAATCACCATATCATTACAATTTATCAGTGAGGGAAACATTCCCTCCTGTGCCAAATTTCACATAACTTTTTCCAGGAGTTGCTGATAAGTAGTCTGACATTAACAGAAATGCTGTTGACTGGAAAATGAAAACCCCGAACAAAGTAATTAGAAATTAGCACTCTACTGTGCCTCAAAAAGCTATAGTTGTATAGTTACACTGTTTTAACCAAAGCACAGCAGACCCCCCACCCCCAATTACTTAATGTTAATTGGCGCTTGAGTAAGGACAGCAGTGTTTTCTTCATAATTTATTGAAAACCTCACCATGATGCATTCAATGACAAGTTGAAAGAAAAAAAGCTGCTGCTTTTCAATTTAACCAACTCACAAACTGTGGCTATCTGCCTCCTTCAGTTAATTTGTGTTTGCCCTCTCCCTCACGTGTAAGACCAAATTAAATTGTCTAATTTAAATTGTTGTCATAGCTCCAGCAAACAGCAGTGTCTCCTCAGTGGGGTTGGCCTCAAGGAAATAGCCTTCTATTAAGTTGTCACTTACCAGCACGCATGAACTGCAAGGGGTGGCAAATTTTTTCAATCAAAACAATGGACACAGCCATTGGCTCACACAGAGCAAAAACCGATGGAAGATGGTACCCTGCTGAGAAGCTATATAAGAGCTTGAGATGTACCATTAAACATTCCCGACTATGGTCACACAGAGAATTATAAAACACAAGTAATTGAATTCAAAGATTTTCTCTGAGCCCATGAGTCATTCAGAAGAGATAAGCTCTGGATGACCCTGCTAAAATATTATAGCAAACGTACTTTTTATGAAATATAATCACCAAACTGAAGGGTAAGCTAACCCTCCTTATCTAGTCTCACAAAGAAGAAAGTCACTGCAGCCTTTCAGCAGTCTGAGTTAATATTTAACATTAAATGTCTTCAAATGGCTTCAAATGGTTTCTAATTAGTTCCTCCAAATTAACAACACAACAAAAGGCACCAATGTAAAAATAATCAACTGAGAAGATACCTAAGTAATATTATCATTGTAGTATTAAGGGATTCTTGGAAAAGAATCTGACACAGTGATAAAACTCTGGAGTGTAAAAAGAACAGACAGGGTGAGAAGAGAATTACTCTGAGAGAATGTCACCTGCCTACGTTGTATGTACTGTATGTACCGAAGCTTAGTTAAGCACAAAGAAAAGAGGGAATAATTTTCAGCAAACTAACAGTGATTTGAGTGCAAGTACTAAAAGTTTTATGAAGCACGAATTTCATTTTCTCATCTGCTTGAAATATGACTGAATACGCAGTGTGTGCTGGTGTTTGTTGTTTCAGCACATTTAGCAGCTGTTTCAGACAGCTACAGATTTTTGGATGATTAAAAGACCATTTTTGACTTGTCACTGGTTTTAGAAGGTTTCAGCAGGGAGCTATGATAAAGAGTCATTTAACCCTTACTTGATGCAGTGCCTCACTTTTCCCCATAACGTACGAACGTCACTCCATCAATGAACATCAACTCTGGGAATAAATTGTTAATGCAGAATACTTAATGTAGAAGACCAGGAGTTTATATGGCTGCGGTTCCAAGAAGAATGCTTCCAAAGTACTCCAAAACAACATATGTGTTCAGTTAGCTGACGGTACCCTCCGTAGTTATTCTGAAAGCACTAAAGGATGGAGAATGGAGAATGCTACCTGAGCTGTCCCAAGACGATTCCAAGAATTGGTATTCAGACAAGCCTTGGATAATGGACATATATTGTCTAAAATAAAGCCAAAATCCAATTGTACTCTACTACATCCATACAACATATAACAGTCTTAATGAGGAAGAGATGTTTACAAGTATTGATGTCTGTATACTGGAGACACATCAGTTACAGTTAGGTTAATGGTAAACGGTAAATGGCTGGGAACCAGAGGACTGTTGATGTGGCGCTAGTTTGATACTCGCCTGTGGCAGTTGGAAGCCTCTGGAGGTTGGATTGAAATGTTGGCTTTTGGCTTTAATTTGAGGAATTTAACAAAAAATTGCATTAACTGTTTAGGAATTACAGCTACGTTTTATTTTGTTTTTTACATACTCCTCCATTTTCAGAAGCTCCAAAGTAATGGAACATGCTCACATAATTTTAAACATAAGGTTTGTTTTTAATACTTGGATGAAAATCTTGTGCAGTCAGTCACTGCTTGAACTCTAGAACCCATCACCAAATCCTCCCTTGAGATGCTCTTCCAGGCTCTAAATTAGTAATTTAATGCTGTAAATTGGGTAATACGTCTGTCTGAGGGCGCTATTCTATATCACATTCCATAGGAACTGGCTGAAGGTAAATACGGTGACTCCACCCCAGATCACTACTGTGCAGACTTTGGCTGCAAAATTGCAAGATGGCAGCTCCCACAAATGGGAGATTTTGGCTTTATCTTTGTACAGTCGGAGGAAGCAGAGCCACATTGTCCATGTTTTATACAGTCATTGTTTGAAATGACTGTATGCATATTGAGACTGACTTGGTCTTTGAAGAATGTCCCATTTCATTGCTTTGAAAAACTCCTGGGTTGTTTTTGCTGTTTGCTTTGAGCCATTATCCATTTTAACTGTGAAACACTGTCCAAACAGTTTTGCAGCATTTGGCTGAATCTGAGCAGAGAGTATAACCCTGAACACTTCAGAATTTATCCTGCCACTTCTATCAGCAGTCACTTCATCAATAAACACTTGTGACCCGGTTCAACTATCAGCCATACACGCCCATGCCATAACAATAAACATAACATGTTTAACAGATGATGTGGTTTGCTTTGGACCATGAGTTGTTCCTTTCCTTCTCCATACGTTTCTCCTCTTATCATTCTGGTACAAGTTAATCTTTGTTTAATCTCTCCAAGGATTCGTCCAGAACTGAGCAGGCTATTTTAGATGTTTTCTGACAAAATCTGATCTGCCCTTCCCGTTCTTAAGCGTAACTAGTGGTTTGTACCTTGTTATAAATCCTCTGTATTTTTATTATTGAGGATGCCTCTTGATTCTACACTTTGACAATACCTCCTTGAGAGTGTTCTTGACTTGGCAAGATGTTGTGAATGACTTTTTCACAACCAAGAAAATAATTCTGTGATCATCCACTTTAATTGCCATCTGTGGTCTTCCAGGCTTATTAGTGTTGCTGAGCTGGTCAGTGTGCTCCTTCTTTTTACGAATGCTTCAGATTGTTGATTTGGCCACTCCTGAAGGTTTTTGCTGCCTCTGTCTTTGCTGTCTAATGATAGCCTCCTTCACTTGTACTTACTGTATATCTCTTTGCACCAAACATTGAGATTTCCAAGAGAAAGATACCAAATTCAACACCTGAAATCAATTCTAAGTCTTTTATCTGAAAAATGAGTAAAAGGGAGAACAGTTACAGTTAAAACCAGAAGTTTACATACACTGTCTGAAATTAAATCAGACTAAACTTCTCTTGTTTTAGGTCAGTTAGGACTGCCAAAATTAATTATATTTGCTAAATGCTGCAATAATGAGAGAGAGAATATTTTAGAGAGATTTATATTACTTTCTTTGAAGTTTAGTCTGATTTAATTTCAGCAGTGAAAAAAAATGTGTCTTTTTGCACAGTGTATGTAAACTTCTGGTTTCAACTGCACCTGCTCAAGGGCCCCTGGGACAAACCAATTACCAAAATGTGTAATTTTCTAAAGCATATGCATAATTGAATTGTTTATAGGAATTTGTGTATATGTAAATATTTTTTCTTTATATCATATTCTGTTTGGTGTTGGTTTTATGCGGACATTTAACTTTTCAAATGGAATTGTCACCCCAAATTAGACTATTCTAGATACTCAACCGAGACAAGTGAGAGTATAAAAATAAGTCAGTTAGTTTCAGAGAGTTTTTGGTTGTATGTCAAGCCTGCTCGTTAATAAATGCCACAAGCTGGTGCTGAAATTTTATTTCTGCCTTGTGCTTTTTAGTCTAAATTTAAGGCCTACCATTGGTCACAAAAGTGTAATGACTCGGACATCACTAGAACCAACAGCTTCCACAAAGAAAGACGGTTAGGGTACAGTAGACAAAAAGCTGGGTCACAAAACTGTCCAATGTGTTGTTCTGTGCATTTCTTGTTTCGCTGTAATCACCAGCCAGCTCTGACTAGCAGCACAAAATTAAATTTTATTACCCTTTGTAGATGTTAATGATCAGCCAACAACAGTAGTATATGCCATGAAACTGATTAGTAAAACATTATCCTTTACATCTGACAAAAGTACTACAATAGCCTTGCAGACTGTTTACAGTTTTCACTCACTTTAAGTTTTGTGACAACTCAAATCAAATACATAAAAATCCCATCCTTTTATAGGGCTAACAGTGAAACTTTTCTGTTTAGCACAAGAATTACATGGTTCTTAATTAACAGAGATGGAAAATGTATGAAAAAAGAATGCAGTCCACACTCCTGCAAACAGGTTAGGTTATTTATTATAAGGAATCTTAATCATCATATTAATATGCATTAGCATGACAATAGATTTTAAATAATCTTGATAAAATTTTAAATAAATCATCAAGATCATCTAAAACAAAGCCTTTAATGTACAAAAAAGAACACCAGAGGAAAATTAGTTTTTTATTTGAACATATGGACAAAAGTCACTTATTTTGGAACAATGCACTCAGGACAGACAAATAAAAGACAGAGCTGGTCACACTAACAGTAGATATGTTTGGCACAGCACAAAACCGTTTTTCTCGAGACACTCACACCATTTGTTAAGAATGTTAGTGGACATGTTATGGTTTGGGGTTGCTTTGGTGCTTTAGGGACTGGGTAGTTTGCAGTCATTGATTAAACTGTCTGTATCATATCAAACAGTGCTTGAAGATAATGTAAGGCCATCTGTCAGAAAGATGAAGTGGACCTTTCAGCAGAATAATGATCCTGAGCAACCTGGTAAATTCACCAAGGAATGATGCAAAAAGAAGAAATGTAGGTTGATAGAATAACCAAGCAAATGGCCAGACTTGGGCATTATGTGAGGATTTGAAACATGCAAGAAAACCCTTAAATATCTTGCAAATAACAGAATTTTGCATCACAAAGAGGGCAGATTTTTGAAAGAGATAGGTGGACATGTACACATGCCTTCAATAAGCCGTTTCTGCTAAATAAGGAATGCCATCTTATGAGGCTAAAGGTGTACTTACTTTTTGCACATCAGGAATACAATAACTGTATTTTTTTCTTTTTGGCTAATGAATACAGGATATTTTCTTATGTTGTTCAAGTCTATCACCTGTATCTGTTTCAAAGAGGAAATGACTGTCCAAATACGTCAAAAAAGAAAACGATTTCCATTTACTTTTTCTCATGACTGTAAAATGGAGCCTTTGTTTTCAGTGTCTTTCATATTTTTGTACTTTGAATATGCCTTTCAAAAACATCATTCCAGTCATTGTAAACAAAGGATAAAAATAAATATTAATGTGAACAGTAGTTCTGTCGGCTTCTAACAAGGCACATTTATACATCTCAACATTTGACAACTTAATAGTGGAAGGAAATAATAGAGGATCTCTTCTTCAGTAAAACAATTTCGCTCCTTTTCCTTTCATCTTAATGCAATTTGGTGTTTCATTCAAAGGAAATGCATTCAAAACAATAAATGAATGCTTCACTCAGATGAGTGAAATAAAAAGCTGCTTTTAATCAATTCAGCCAACAGATGAGAATGGAGCTCTAAATATTCTTAGTGTTTATTTATATGAAAAAAAAAAATCTTTTTAAACCATATTTTCTTGTTTTCAGCGACCCCTTCCTCTGCAATGACAACATTTTATTCAGCAGCCTCTTTTTGATTTATAAAGATATAGCAAAGCTGCAGCTGCTCCGCAAAAGGAGAAGCGACACGAGAGATCAATCACATTTATAATCATCATTGAAAATTAAGGCAGAACATTACTTGCCCAAATGGTTCACTGACAAACCTTGTCGAGATTCCGGGGGGGGTACTGGCCCAGTAAAGGTCCAATACTGATCCAGCTCTCCGTCTAAAGGGTCCGGTCTCCTGGTCTGAAGAGTATTACCCGATTATTATCAGATTTCCTAGAGTACTTTTAAGCTGGTGATAAGGGACTCGCTCGGCCTCTCTAACTGCTGTTAATTCCAACGTCTACCCTGCTTCCCCCAACCTTCCACCCTACCTGGTAGCCTATGCAGGCAGGTGAATCGATCGAGCACGTCAGTTATAGCAGCTCCCTTCTATGAATCCCTGGCACTTGTTCGGTCGGCCGAGTTAAGGTTTTAAAGACGAGGATAATTCGTCCTAAGGGGCTGTTTTTGTGGGTGGACACACGACTAGACTAACCTTTCAGAACCTGTGGATGTATCTCACACACACTCAAACTTAGCATTTACATGGCTGAGAAGATTTAATGAATAGTCAGAATAATTTCTTTAAATGCAGGAATATAAATTTATTAAACAATTTAACAGTGGCCAAGCATCAGCATTAAATCATGTTACATAATCCAAATCAACTTAAAGATCAATTCATTCCTCTTTAGTACTCACTTCCCTATCTTTCCCTAATTCTGCTGGCTGGGCTCGGTCTTAAATTTGGTAATCTTCTTTTGGG
>VUQH01036447.1:0-17966 GCA_015106775.1 Etroplus canarensis | reverse complement strand
GTGTGCGCGGGAAGACATCTCTTTGATCAAGGAAAGTGTCTCATTTGTAGTCGATACTGGCGGCCGGAGCTCAGGAGCGGTCAATTCTGTCTGACCTTCAGCAGCAGCAGCAGCGTTACAGTGAGCCAGTCAAACCATCTGTATTTGTGTGTCTGTGTGTGTCTGTGTGTGAGCAGAGCAGAGCCAAAACCTGAGCAGAGGTTAAACATGTGTGGGAATACTGTGCAACCCTTACACCATGACAGACAAACACGCGCATACACACACAGGTACAAGACCCTGCTCAGACCCCAGGGACCGCTTCAACCTCAGCTGGTAACCTATGGAAACGGAACACATCTGCAAGGAAGCACGGGTTTAAATAAGTAACGTTCTTGTGTACAGTATGCATTCCATGTTTTGACGCACATCTGCACATGTGCAAACATACACACACACATACACACATATATATACAGTATATATATATATATACACAGTTTGTCTTTGCAGGCATGTTTTTACAACAGAAGCACTGCTCAAAAAATCGTTCCCACCTGAGTTTAGAGATGCAAGCAAGCAAGATATATTCTGTTGTGCTTTTTACAGGCAAAGTGCTTGATGAAGTCGATACAAACCCAGCAAATATTTCAGCGTTGAATACACGTCACCTGGAGGTTTTTAGGTAAAAAAAAAATAAGAGTTCCAAAATGAAAGCTGAACCAACATCTCGATGTTCCGAACATGTGGGGTGGACTTTTTAAATGATGTCTCCACATTGTTGCTAGACTTTCAAGCAAGAGGAAATTAAATGCTTTCTAGATTCTCTATATCAGTTAGAATAAAGCCAAATAAAGATGAAAAGCACACGTCATGGAGGCACGTCGAGCTTGCAACCGCTACCTCTGCAGAGCTTCTCTGATCCTACCGATATATTTCATCACTTGGTTTAAACTACACCATCCCAAAGCATGTAGCACTGACAAAGAGGCGATGATTCCATCCATAGTATTAAGCTCACCATGCAACAAATAAGACAGAATTTAGATGTGCTAAACTATGAACTGCTTATTGGTTTGTTTTTTAAAGACAGGCTGCAGTAATAGTAGTTTGTGAGAAAACATATAAATGTGTAGATGTCTGTTCACATCCATCCATTAACCAGATTGACTGTTGTTTAGAAAGAAAGAAAGAAAGAAAGATTTAATTCCTTTATTGCAATAATCTGGCCTACATTTCTTACTCTGTAAGAGATGGTCTAATCTGATCTCTTTTCACGCTGGAAAATGAAATGCTTGATGTATGAAATGAATGAAATATGATCTCTCCTTCCAGTCCCTGTCAGTGCTCTCACTGCAGCATTTTGGATCAACTGAAGGCTTTTTAGAGAGCTTTTAGAACAGCCAGATAGCAATGAATTACAATAATGAAGCCTAGAAGTAATAAATGCATGAACTAGTTTTTCAGCATCACTCTGAGACAGGATATTTCTAATTTTGGTGATATTGCGAAGATGAAAGAAGACAGTCCTACATATTTGTTTAATATGAGCATTAAAGGACATATCCTGGTTAAAAATGACTCCAAGATTCCTCACAGTGTCACTGGAGGCCAAAGTAATGCCAAGTAAATATCTGGTTAGAAAGACTGTTTCTGAGGTTTGTATGGTCAGGTATAATAACCTCAGTTTTGTCTAAATTACAAGTAGAAAATAAATAACCACTTGTTACAATCAATATGTAGAAGGGCATGCAAGAGAGCGCACAACATATCAAACGATGGAGCAGATGGGCTGTGGCAGCAAAAGACCACATTGCTCACTGCTCCCGTCACCTAAGAACAGGAAACTGAGCTGCTACCAGCTCACTTGTCCAATAGTTTGTGTTGTCCTCGTCTCTCTTTGCTTTTCTTTTTTCTCTTCTCCTCGTCCCAAACCCATTGAGGCACATGGCTGCCCCTCCCTGAGCCTATGTCTGCCAGAAGTCTCTTTCTGCTAAAAGGGAGTTCATCCTTCCCACTGTCGCCAAGTTCTTACTCATAGAGGATCGTCTGATTGTTGGTGTTTTGTAGGGTCTCCACCTTGAAGTGACTTTTTTGTGAATTGGCGTGATATAAATAAAACAGAACAGAATTATTTGCGTTGCAGTTGCCTTCCTAGCAGAAGTAGTCTTGCCATTCTCCTCTGACCTCTGGCATCAACAAGGCATTTTCACACAGAGAACTCACACTTACTGGATAGTTTCTCTTCTTTTGGACCTTTTTCTGGGGAAATCGCAGTAGATTATCAGTTTCTGTCTGGCATCAACAACCATGCCATGTTCAAAGTCACTTAAATCACATTTCTTCCCCATTCTGATGCTTAATTTGAACTTACAGGTTGTCTCGACCATGCCTACATGTCAAAATGCATTGTGCTGCTGTTGCGTATGTATATTCAGAGCCATCTGAAATTTCTGAATGATAGTTGTTTTATCTGCTTAGACTGCAGTCACCATCTCCCCTATAGCTCTACATTATCGTTAGCATGCTTCAGTGATTGGGACTAAGGTAGTTTGTGAATGTTATATCAGAGGAGTAAACTATCTCGTTTTGCAAATAACATGACGAATGTTCCAGATAAGATGAGGCAGAACTCTGGCTTTCACTGGGATCTCAGTAAGGTGTGACTGTATCGAGTACACGCTAACAAGCAAGAAAAAAAGAAATGAATTCTACCTTATTCTGCCAGCATAAACTGGGCAGCAAAGCTCTTAAGTAGCAGCAAAAAGTGAATTAAAAGTGAATGATGCTCATCCATAAAGCATTGCTTCCCTTAACATGGGAACAGCTAGGCTTGTTAATGTTTGAAATCCCTGCCTAACCTTTTTGCACATTGACATCAGGTGTAAAAGCAGAGCCCATGGGTTAGACGCTCCAACCTTTTGCTCTTTTCCCAACCTTGAAATTAGCTGGCCCATCTGTGTAGTCTAACACAAACAAGTGGAAGGTTAATTTGCTCGAGGCAGAGCAAAGCGTTGAGCTGTTGACATTGTGGTGCAAAATGGATCCTGTGTTGAAAGCAGATGTCTCAGAACCTTGTTTCATTTCGAGTGCAACAGTCTGGTGCTGCATCCTCTATGAAGGGCTGCTGACAAAAACGCATAACAGACAAATCTGTGTTTGACAGTAACACAAAACCAAGTGGGAAGAACAATGACATGCTAGATTTTACTCAAGCCTTCAGGCTGTGCCTTTAATGTGTATTGATGATTTAATTTGAACCGCAATGTTAATACAAGACAAAGTTTGAAAAGCTGGACACACAGTTTGATAGCCCTTACTGTTGATCATAAGCTAATTCTCATCACCTAACTGAGTCTTTCATGCTGCTGTTAAAATGGAACTTTATTCCCTTAACCAATGTAAACATTACTATGAACTGATTGCATGTTAATTGTGTTTATGTCAGTTTATAAGTGTGCTGACATCCATTCTTTTGAGCATCTGTGTGTATGTGTAAATGTGTATACCTTAGAGTAGCCAGTAGAATCTTTATACCTACACTACAGAAGAGGTTAACATACACGATATGAACAAAAGTATTGGGTTACACCTCTTAATCATTCAGTTCTGGTGTTTAATTCAGTCCCATTCAGTGCTGAGTGTGTACAAGTTGCCAACACTATGCTGACCTAATAACTGCCGGGCTCCAAACCTCCTCTGGCGTCCACAGCAGCACAAAAGCTGTGTGTCAGGAGCTTCATGGCATGCAAGCCTGACATCACCAAGGACAATGACAACACTGGCACTGGATGCAGTAGTGTAAAACAGTTTTTAAGGAGCAGGAAGGATAATGTTATGGGGTTGTTTTTTTGGGGTTGGCCTGGGCTGCTGGGTCCAATAAAGGGAAATCTTAATGTTTCTGCTTACCAAGATGTTTTAACTGTATGCTTCCAACAGTGTGGGAACAGTTTGGGGAAGGCCCTTTTTTGTTCCCAGGTTAACTGTGCCCCAGTGCACAAAGCAAGATCCATAAAGGTATGGTTTGATGAGTTTGGTGTGGAAGAGCTTGACTGGCTCACACAGAGCCCTGACCTCAGCCTCATCCAACACCACTGGGATGAACTAGATAAGAGATTCAACATCAGTATCTGATCTCACGTCTGGATGAATGGGCAAAAATTCCCTCAGACATACTCCAAAATCTTGCAGAAAACCTTCCCAGATAAGTGGAAGATTTTATGGATTCAAATGGGGACCAACTCCACATCAATGGCTCTGGATTTAGAATGGGATGTCATAAAAGCTCATGCAGGTCCAATGTGTTGGCAGGCCAATACTTTTGTCCATACAGTTTATGTGTCTTTGCAGAAATGACATGTATGAGCGTTTTTAGGTTCGGCTGCAGAATACACAAAATCAGAGCTTGTTTTCAGTGCTGCAGTGTCAAATACTGCAGTTTTGTCAAAGCCACTGGTGGCTCAGAGCAAAGCACAATGTGTCATCTGATGTTGGTGCTGTACAATCTTAAGATCAGTCTTCCTCACACTTGTCACAAATGGACACTTGGTAAGGACCCCTTGGTGTCACATTTGAACCATAAACCATTCTTTTTAATGATAGCAAGGGGTGACTCCTCTGGTTGAAAAACACTTCCAGTTGTATAGAAATGTAGAAGGAAATGGCCCTCAGATCCCTGGATCTGTGATCTCGGTAAATACCCTCCTTATCAGTTTATGGGCTCAAGTTCTAGTCTCTAAGCATATTGAAAATGATATGAAGTTCATTTTGTAAATTCACAAGCAAGGACTCCAACTCCAAATGACACGTTTGTTGACAATGATGCAATGAGCTAGGCTGAAGGCTGCAGTTTGGGGAAGGCCTCATTGAGGACTGACAGCAGCTCCTGTGCCTGGCAGATTTCCCAGTACCTTTGAGAGAGACTAGAAACCAGAAAAAAGAAGGGGGGGCACAAAAACAAGAAAAAAGGGTGTGTAGGACTATCAGGCATTTATAGACATGCTGCCAGAAGGGAAGTGTTTGGGCTGTGGTCCAGCTCCAGAAATTCAGATAAATCATGTCCAATTATGATCATTTTTAGAGTGAGAAAGTAAGATGAATTGGTGTATGCTCATTGGCTAACAACCTGTAATTAACAAGTTGCTAACCAGTGACCACTTTTAAAACACCAAGAGAGCAGTGAAAATGATCAGTTCAAAGCTTCACAACAAAACTTCATTAACTATGGGGTGTCATCATGGTGGATATGTTAATTTTTTATAATGCCAATTCAAGAAAGGTTAGGACCCTGTGTAAAATATAAATAAAAATACAATATGATAAGATTTGCAAATGTCATAAAGCAACATTTTATTCACAAAGAACACTGAAAACATATCAATTGTTGAAAGTGAGACATTTTACGTTTTTAATGAAAAATAGTAACTCATCTTGAATTTGATGGCAGCAACACATCTCCAAAAAGTTGGGACAAAGGCAACAAAAGGCTGGAAAAGTAGGTGGTACTAAAAAAAAAAAACAGCTGGAGGAACATGTTGCTACTAATGAAGTTAACTGGCAACAAGTCAGTAATGTGATTGGGTATAAAAAGAGCACCTTAGAGAGGCAGTGTCAGAAGTAAAGATGGGCAGAGATACAGCAATCTGCAAGAAAGTGCATCTACAAATTGTGGAGCAATTTCATATCATCAAAAGATTCCAAGAACCTGGAGACATCTCTGTTGTCATGGTCCCCCTGTCCTCCAGGTTCAGAGCTGTCCTTCTATCTTTTCTCTCCACCTCACTTACTCTCTGCCTGTCTGTGGTTTGGGCAGGGCTCATAAACTCTGACTGCTTAGTCCTTAGGTGTGGGCACATCTGGGGTGGAGTGTGGTGACTCTCCTGTTCCTGATGATCCATCAGCTGGGTTTTTAAGCCAACCAGTGTCCTCCATAACATTAAGCTACACATACTGTACCTGACCAAGATGCTTAACAAGATGACCAACAAAGACTGTTTGTTATACATTAGACCTCTCACTGTGGAAATTGGACTTGCCTCTGGATCATTCTTTTGGACTCACCAATCTACTTTCCAAGCCTTGCACATTCTCTATGATAATTGTTTTCTATTTATTATTAAAACATCTTCAACTTTTACATCAGTGTCTGACTGCATTTGGGTTTGAAACCACGCACCATGACATCTGCACGCTTTAGAACAACACGTACCCCCCTCCAGATGATGTCTTTTTTCAGTGAAGGCCTTGCATGTTTCAGCAAGACAATGTTAAACTGTATACTGCAGCCATTACAACAGCATGGCTCCATAGTAGAAGACTCCAGGTGCTGGACTGGCCTGTCTGCAATCCAACCCTTTCACCAACTGAAAACATTCGGCACATCATGAAATGGAAAAATACCACAAAGAAGACTCAGGACTGTTGAGCAACTAGAATCCTGTATCAGAAAGAATGGGACAACATTCCTCTTCTAAAGGTCCAGAAACTGGTCTCCTCAGTTCCCAGATGTTTACAGACTGTTGTTGAAAGAAGAGGGGATGCTACACAGTGGGAAACTTGGTCTAACTTTTTTGGGATGTGTTGCTGCCGCCAAATTCAATTTTGCCAAATTCCTGATGCATGAAGGTGAGGGGGACTTGTGTCCACACCTAGAATTGAACCAGGGACCTTTCACTTGTAAGGCAAATGTGTAAATCACTACACTACGGGACACTCCATATAAGAGAAATGAATCAATGATTTATTTAAGCCATTTTTACCTTCATGTGAAAGTTTTGATCACTCACTCTGCACTATGATGGTTTTAATTCTTCAAGTCAACAGAATGTCAAATGAAACATTTGGCAAGTGACAAAATGTGACTACATTAAAAGAAATCTGACGCAGAGCAAATCATGGCTATAAGTTTACCCAAAATGCTCGTTCTGAAGTTTTCTCCAGTGAATTATCAAAAAACAGATAAAACACCCGTTGTATTTGTTTCCGTTGCTCTATTTCATAGACTTTAAACTGGTGCAGGTTTGCTGTTGAAACTATGATATATCCCATGATATTGATGTTCAAATGTGTTATAGAAAAAAAAAAACTTGTTTGGAACAAAAAGAGATTTTGGCTTTAGATTGTGATACTCAGAAATAGGATCAGAAATACTGTAAAAAGTCAAGCAAATTAAAAGGTGACAAATTTCATGTACTCTGAGGACCTTTAACTTGGAAAATATTCATAGTATGAAAACTATTTTTTTGCATAGTTTTATCAACTATATAAAAGTTATGCAAAAAAAGCAGCTGATTCTGAGGGGGTCAGGCAGGGGTCACTCACTGATTTTGGCTGGACTGATCCCACAGTGCTACACAACAATTTCGCCTCCTTTTATCCAAACCGAAATTCAGTTTGAATATGCTTTACAAAAGCACACCTGCAAATAGACATAATGGGATGTCCAGGGAGTGATTTAAAAATATCAGCAGGGCTGTAAGTGGCCCAAAGGTGTACAAGGAAATGACCTCAAAGGGGATAACAGCCTAATTTAAATCAGATGTAATATACACTCACCAGCCACTTCATTAGGTATTCAAGTACTTGTTAATGGAAGTATCTAATCAACCAATCACATCAGCAACTCAGTGCATTCAGGCATCGCGACAACCTGCTGAAGTTCAAAGTGAGCATCAGAATGGGGAAGAAAGGTGATTTAAGTAACTTTGAACGTGGGATGGTTGTTGGTACCAGATGGGCTTGTGTGAGCACTCCAGAAACTGCTTATCTACTGGAATTTGCCCACACAACCATCTCTAGGGTTCACAGACAGTGATGTGAAAAAAGAGCAAATAGCCAGTGAGTTCTCTAGGCTAAAATGCCTCGTTGATGCCAGAGGTCAGAGGAGAATGGCCAGACTGCTGTGAGCTGAACAGAGGGCAGAAGTAACTCAAATAACACCTTGTTACAACCAAGGCATGCAGAAGAGAAACCCCTGAGCGCACAAAATGTTGAACTTTGAAGCAGATGGACCACAAGCAGCAGCAGAAGACCACATCGGGTGCCACTCCTGTCAGCTACAGTAAGAACAGGAACTGAGGCTGCAAATCAGAAGGGCTCACCGGAACTGAACATAAGAAGATTGAATAAAGGTTGCCTGGTCTGATTAGTCTGGATTTCTGCTGCAGCTTTTGGATGGTGGGGTGCACAACATGAAACAACATGATGGTTGATGTAAACAACATGAAAGCATAGATCCATCCTGCCATGTATCAGTGGTTCAGGCTGCTGTCAGTGTAATGGTTGGGAGGTATTTTCCTGGCACACTTTTGGCCCCTTATTGAGCATCGTTTAAATGCCTCAGCCTACCTGAGTATTGTTGCTGACCATGTCCATCCACTTATGACCACAGTGTACCCATCTGCTAATGACTGCTTCCAGCAGGCTGATATACCATGTCAAAAAGCTCAGTATCACCTCAACCTGGTTTCTTGAACATCACAAGGAGTTCACTGTCCTTAAAATTCCCCCTCAGCCACCAGATCTCAATCCAACAGAGCACTTTTGGGATGTGGTGGAACATGAGATTGGCATCATGGATGCATGGCCAACAAATCTGCAGCAGCAGTTTGATACTTTAATGTCAGTATGGACCAAAATCTCTAAGGAATGATTCCAGCACCTTGTTGTATCTACGTCATTGAGAATTAAGGCAGGTCTGAAGGCCTTACAAGCGAAAGGTCGCTGGTTCGATTCCGGTGGGTGCACAAGTCCTTCTCACCATGGAGGGTAGCATCAGAAAGGGCATCTGGTGTAAAATCTCTGCCAAATTACCAATAATCCGCTGTGGTGACCTGTTGTGAAGAATCCAAGGGGGCAGCCGAAAGTACACTTCTGTGAAGGCAAAAGGGGGTCCAGCTGGTACTAAAAAGGTGTATCTACTGAAGTGGACCCCTGGAACATTTTGATCGTGCCTTGCATATGTCACTGTGAGATGGTTGTCATGTGTGCAGCTTTATGTGCGAATGTGGGTAGAATGTACAGTCTGTTTTGGGCCTGAATTTCATTTGTTGCTTATGTGTGCGAAGACCAAAGAGGGCAGCAGGAGAGCTGCAGAAGCAGAACACTCAGCCTCACATTAGCTCCAGTTGAGCCTGATTATAGAGAGAGAGAATAAACTGAGGAAAGAAAGTGAGAGAGTGACTAAGCGAAAAGAAAACAAGGCAGAAGGGAGTGAAACAAAAAGATTTTCTGGGAATGAGCGTGTGAGCATAGGACAGAAAACAAAAGTGTAAGTGATATCAACAAAGGCTGAAAAGGAAGTGTAAAAGTGGAAGGTGAGAAAGGCAAAAAAGAATCAATCAGAGCACTTACATGTGCATAAGTAAGTGTGTTACTGTCGCCTCGCTGCAGTAATCGGATTCCTTTAACATCATGAATATAAACAGCCTGCAATTACAGTGGGTGATTAGAGAAACCTGATTAACCTGCTGTATTTCTTTTGCAGGCTTCAGAGAGGGAACGTCTCTGGGAGCAATGCAACAGGATGAAAGGAAAGATCGCTGCACACAGAATGACTTAGCTTCAGAATGAGTTTTCATGCATCCATCTTCTTCGCTTATCCAGTTCAGGGGACGCAGGAGCAAAACCCAGCTGTCAAAGGGCGAAAGGCGCAGTACACCCAAAGTCCAAAGAGACAGACAACCATTCACACCTATGGTCAATTCAGAATCACCAGTTAGCCTAACCCCTTTGCTTGTCTTCAGGAGGCAGCTGGAGTACCCATGAAAGCATGGGGAGAACATGCAAGCTCCGCCAACTCCACAAAGAGGGGCCCAAGCTGGAGAGCTCGTGGATTTGAACCCAGACCCTCTTGCTGTGATGTGACAACGCTAACCACCGCACAACCATGCTGCGTTTGAATAATAAACCTGAAAGGAACACAAGATAAAGGATTTAAACATCATATATATGTGTGTGTGTGTGTGTGTATATATATATATATATATACATACTGTATATATATATGTAGTGCAGAGAGACATGTTAGTATTTATGTTAGTGTTTATGTTACTGCAAGGCCCCATAGCCTTTTCAAATGAAAATGCAAACTATGAGTATATGAATACATCCAGTACAAAGGGAGGCATTGAAAATCCTAACAGTTACAAAAATACAAACTCTCCAGGTGGTAGCTAATCTTCCATGGAACTTGGAGAGTAAAAATAAGAAGTGAAAGAAAGTGCAGTGCACTCAGCGAGTGATTAAAATAAATTAGCCACCCATGGCAGCAGCAGCACTGCTGATCCAGTCAGTGCGAGAGAAAGAAATCCCTTCCCACTATCTGAGATTTGATATGGTTTGACGTTAATGGAAGTTGGAATAAATAATGTTTTTTTTTTTTTGCTGCTTTACATCAGCCAGACATTCTTCTTCCTGGTAATCCTGCATTAATTCATTCTTTTCCTCTTGGGTTGAAACAACAAGCTGTAAACATAGCATTAACATGTTATCACCTCATTAGGTTGTTATGGTGAACATGTTTGCACATAAGTGCCTAGTTAACATCTAACACATATGAGGCAACCAAAACTCCGAGGAAAATATTTAGCTATTTAGGTGGTGATCCTTGGCTTTTTTGGTTTGACTTTTCTGTGCTGCTCATTGCAATTTAACAAGTATGTGTCCCTTAAGATCGTGCCCACAACTGTAAAATGTGAATTTGAAATTAAATCTTGCCTTCAAGGCTCTGAAAGTGAGTCATTCTCCATAGACTTCAATCCCAGTAAACATTATGACACTGAACAAACACCACCTGGTGCTTTTTTGTTGATATCTAGTAAAATGTACTTTCAGCTGGTCCTTTGTATTCTCCCCAAGGGGTCGCCAAAGCGGATTAATTGGTAATTTAGTACAGGTTTTATGCCGGATGCCCTTTCTGACACCCTCCATGAACAAAGGGACCTTTAGCTTATAAGCTTTTATAATGTGTAAACCACTGCACTGCATGGCCACTTTTGTCGCTATCTAGTTATGGTTGAAAAACAGTTCCAAATTGAAAGCTGAAATGTCATCGTGGAGGGAACATCAACGTTGGATGGAGGTAATTGTTGAAAGTTGCCTTGATGTTGTTGTTATACTTTATAAAGTTTGTCTTCAATAATTGTTTTCTGCTTTCTCTTTCTCACTTAACAAGAAAGCTAAATAAAATTTCTTGATGGAAAGACTGAGCAGGAGAAAAAAAGTCCCCCTCAAGAGTGATTCAGACTCATGACTTCCATTTGTCCCACTGAGCTCTGTGATTTCCTGCTCAAGCTGTCTCAGCAAACACGGGGAAACCCACGATGTTGCCTACCGGGTCAAAACTGGTCACGGTAGAGCTGCAAAAATTCGGCTGTAGACATGTTGACGTTATTTCAACGTCTAAAGAGGTCTGGTCAGACCGTCTTTTACAGAGTAAGAAATGTAGATTGCAATAAAAAAATGAAATGTATCTTTCTTTTCTGTTTTTTTTAAACTAAGTTTGCTTGTGAACAGACATCCACACGTTTTCTCCACGAACACAGACTCCTATTACAGCAGCCTGTCATTTTAAAAAATAAACAACACTTTTAGGAAATTCATGGTTATGCACATCGAAATTCCATCTCATCTGTTGCACGGTGAACTTAACGCGACCAACCGTTAGAATCGTCGCCTCTTTGTCTGTACTATGAGCCTTTGGGATGGTACACTTTAAACAAGTAATGAAATAGCTCTGTAGGATTAAAGCAGCGCTGCAGAGTTGAAAGCTGCAAATTTGAGATGCCTCCCCACCGTGCTCTAGTCTCTCTGTCAAGAATGTTTTCTTTATTTGACTTTACTCTAATCCATAAAGAGAAGCAAATCTTAAATTTAAACTTCCTCTTGCTAGAAAGTCTAACAACAATATGTAGGCAACTTTTAAAAACTAGATCCATTCCACATGTAGGGAACATTGTGACATTTCAACTTTCACTTTTTTGAAGTTTTTTTGTTTGCTGTGTTTAGACTACTTGTGGTATTTTTGATGTATGTGTGAGCTGCTGGTCACTTTAATTGGCCCTATGGGAATTATTAAAGTTGTCAGGATTCCAGGGCATAGTGAGGACCCAAAATGCAGCGCTCCAAAGCAAGACGTGGTAAAAGGGAACAGAAGGCGACCTTTATTGAAAGCTGGTAGAAAGTCCATGAAAATAAACTAAATCCAAAGGGTACGAAGGAAAGGCATGAAGCGCAGGGAGAAGACTAAACATGGCATGGCATTGAGAATACTTAACAAGACAAGACTTGGCGTTCACACTGCACGCAAAAGTGGCCCAAATCAGTTTTTTTGCCCATATGTGACCCATATTTGATTTTTTATGACAGTCTGTACATAACTGTGGTTCTCAGGTTCTCAAAGGGTGGATTGTCCCCTCCGGGTTGTGGACAAGGCCCTGCCCCAAGTGGAGGAGCTCAAGTATCTTGGGGTCTTGTTCACAAGTGAGGATAGAATGGAGCAGGAGATTGACAGAGCAGCATCTGCAATGATGTGGACTGGTTGTACTGGTCTGTCGTGGTGAGGAGGGAGCTGAGCTCTAAGGCAAAGCTGTCCATTTTCTGGTCAGTCTATGTTCCTACCCTCACCTATGGTCATGAACTTTGGGTAATGACCAAAAGAATGAAATCGCAAATACAAGCGGCTGAAATGAGCTTTCTCCCTAGGGTTGTTGGACTCACCCTTAGAGATAAGGTGAGGAACTCAGTTATCCAGAAGATGCTCAGAGTAGAGCCGCTGCTCCTTCACATTGAAAAGAGCCAGTTGAGGTGTTTGGGGCATCTGATCAGGATGCCTCCTGGACGCCTCCCACTTGAGGTCTCCTCCTCTGGGAGGAGACCCTGGGACAGACCCAGGACATGCTGGAGAGATTATGTCTCCCAGTTGGCATGGGAACACCTTGGTGTTTCCCCTGAAGAGCTGGAGGAGGTGGCTGGGAAGAGGAAAGCCTTAGCTTCTCAGTTTGAACTTCTGCCTCCATGACACGGATCCCCGTAAAAGCCACTTTCATGTGTGGTCCTAAATCAGATACGTATCCAGTGTTTTTCGAAGCAACTTCAGTCATCATGTTGCATTTCATGTCTTTGAAGTGAGACAGACGTTATAATTCTGCCCAGAATGAGGCGATACACAACAAGATCAAATGTAAACAATAGACCAAACAAGCATGACGGACACTGTTGATGGAGCTAGTCAGTGGTAAGAAAGTGAGGTTTTACTCACACACTGACATATCACGACAGAGATTTAAGACACGGTCAATGTAATGTCGATAGAACTCATGCTATTCATGTTTTAACAGCAAACAATCATAATGAGAATAGCACAGCTCAAACCACGTGGCCAGAAAAGAGCTGCAGCCATGTTGAGAGTAGGCTAGCAGCAAGACACATGCTATGTGGCTTGTGTCCCCACCTGGGATTAAATCAGGGACTGTTTGCTTGTAAGGTAAATGTGTAAACCACTACACTACGGGGACACAACTGAAGGATTACAATAAACCCAACTAAACAGAGGCAAGGCTAGAATTAAAGCTCCAACATAGAGAAAACGACAAAAAAAAAACCCCTAAAAAATAAGCAAGCTACAAAAATCTCAGGACCATGACAAAAGTATCTATCGATCTATCTAATCTGTGATAATCCAAAAACCTATGGACTAATCCCACTGGCAGTGGTACTGGTGTTTTAAAATGGTTTATACGTTTGAGCTGCGTGAGGGTTCGTGCTTTCAAACAATGTATATTCATGCATATTCAAAATACAGAGAATGGCAGCATTTTGGCTTGGCCCAGGATGCTGTGCTGACAGATTAAAGACTTCAGTCTATTCTCCAGCAGGGTTATAGAACAAGGAATGAGTGGAGGTGAAGGCGCGCCAAAAAAAATGAGCTAAAAGACGCTAAAATGTTCCACAGAGCTGAGAAGACCTTTATTTCTCGTGACATTTTTCATACGTTAGCATAAAATAAAAGAATACTGCTGCTTTAGAACATCGACTCCTGCAGCTTAGTTCATACCTCAGACGTTGTTCTTCACGCCTGAGTGACTGAAATGGGTCTGCAAGACGCTTGTCCAGGTTCTCCATGCCTGGCATGTTCGGCTCCCTCCATCTCCCTCGTAATCTGACTTCTCCCAGACAGTTGCTTTACGTTTTGTGCACGCGTGCAAATGTGTTGAGTAAGATAAAAGCCAAAAAGAAAAGTGAAGAAAGGCAACAAGGCAGGGAAAGTAAAAGAAACGCCGCAAAGATATTAAGAGAGGTGGAAACACTGGGGGAGATAAGGAAGAGAATGAGCTGAGGGGGGAAGCGAGGGGAGCAGTCGGTGTAAAGTATAAAAAAGAAATAAAGAAAAGAGGCGAGCTGGAGATGGGAGCAGGGAAAGGAGAATACGATCAAATAAAAGGAGTGACGGCGGGGGAAAACAAGAAGTGAGGAAGCGCAGGAGAGGGAGAGGCTTGGTTGACACATAAAACAAAGATGAGACAACTATAGAGAAGGAAAGAAGCGGGTGTGGAGAGGAGGCTGTTGCTGGAAAATGTAGATAGACACCTCGGAGAGAGGAAAGAAAGAAGCGTAGGGATTCTACTCAGTGGAGGGGCCAGACAGGAGGAGGAGGAAGGCAGCAGGAGGAGGAGGAGGAGGAGGAGGGGAAGAGCTAAAGAGGAGGGGAGGGGACGAAAGAGGCAAGGGAGGACCAGTATGAGGAGAGAGAGGCAGAGAGGCAGAGACTGAGGTCCACAGACAGCAGCAGCAGCGTGCACAGTGCAGCATGCAGACTGGCCACTGACGCTGCTGTTGGATTGAGCACACATGCAGGGACACACACACCCCTGAGGAGTGTATGAGACATGCTCAGGCTGCTGTCCATGGACACACACACACTGGCAGGGCACCAGAGAGGAAATACAGCAAACCCCTGAGCCCGAGGAGCTATGGAGAGCAGCATGTTTTTTGGTGAGTATGTGTTTGTATTTAGATGTGGACAGTCTCCTCAGCCTGTGTGTGTGTGTGTGCAGAGTCCTTCTTCTAAATGTGTGTGATCTGTCTTGTGAGAAGTAGAAGCAGAGGTTTCTATTAAAGGAAAAGAGCCTGAAGTTACAGTACACACCTTTCAAGACCTCAGTTTGTGTGTGTGTGTTCAGTGTCAAATGCAGAGCAGTAAGTGCACATTCCCTCCTCTCCAAAATGTAAATGTCTTACAGCTTGACTTGTTCTGGAAACTAAAATTTAAAAAAAGAAAAGATGGATTGGGGGACTGTTTCTCACTGAGGGCTCCTAAAAACCTTGAATGAACCTGCTCCTCAGGTAAACTCCTTCCTCAGGCTCATCTGCGAGTTTACTGAAGTTAGTCCTGGGTGGCTGAGAAGCTTCGGATTTCCATTTGGTTGTTTAACCGGCTGACTGTGTGGAGGACTCTAAAGAAGACTGGAGTCTCCAGCCTTGAGGGCCACTTGATATTCAATGGAGGTTAGTTAGAGAAGCTGAAGAAAGGCCCCTTCCATTAGTTTTTATGGAGGAGGCTTTGGAAGACTTAACGCGCCAGCGGCCCCCAGTCAAGTGCTCTTCTCACGGCTGGCTTACAGTTACATCGGAGGAATAATTACACAGGGATCCGGAGTTCTAACGGGGTGATTTGTTAAATGAAAGCCTTTTTTTCCCTATCCAAGGGATTAAAGCGATCTGAAGTTACAGACCGTGGCTTGTAAGCATCAGAAGGATTTTCTCTTGTTATGCCATACACAGAGGAGGCGGAGGGAGGAAGGAAAAGAGAGCTGGGAGCTTATAAATGAATAAGCTGTCAGGTGCGGAGACAGCTTCGTCTCTTCAAGACCCACAGCCAGTGTCGTTCAGGTGCGAATCTGCTGGAAAGCAAAGGGGGGAATAAAGGCGGAGAGGTCTGGCTGGGGGAGTGGGTTTAGAGTTTCAAAATCAGAAGAAGTGAGGTTTACTTCAGTGGGTCACGCTTAGATTCTCCGCGTTCTTGTCAGGTGGAATTGTAAGAATGACCTTATCTCCGCATGGCTCGGCGCGAAAAAACAAACCCCAAAGGGTAAAGGTCACCGCGTACAGGACGTGCACCACTTTAGCATTTGTCAATGCAACTCTGAGTGCACCCAGTGTTGAAAATAGATAACAGATTAATAACACCGTTTGTTCCCCAGCTCTGCATTGCCGCTGTTCAACTGGAGCTTGTGCTCTCTGGAAGTCACTGATATCGAGTGACGTATCTCGACCTCTTTGAAACGACATTCCAGGAGTGTAAGAACGAAAATAAACAGAGCAAAAAGAAACATTAATAAATGAACTCCAAGCGGGCTAATAGGTGCTGAGTGTGGGCTGCAATCATACAAGCCATTAGTGTTGTTGAGTCAGAGGCCCAGAGGATATCTATCTGGTGTGTTTTGCCTGCTGCGGTCGGCATTTAGCCTCATATAAACATCTTTTTGGTTAACCTCAGATTACAGAGTGCATTGGGAGTGATCGTTGGAGCCGATCCGTAGACAGCTGTGTTTATTAGTACGCTACATTCATGACAGCAGTGAGAGCTACACTATGCTAATCTGATGGGAATAGAGGAATGGCTTGGAGTGGAATTTATGCCACATGCCGGCGAGATTTATGAAATTTCAAAGGAGTACAGAGTTTATCCCGCAGAGGTTAATTGGAAAATAAGTGAAGGCGTAGCTTTCAAAAAGTAAGGATGTTTTAAATCTACCCTTTGTACTTACTTTGTTCATTTTAATGGGGGTGAAATGTTTTTATCCTCTGCTTGAAGGGAAATGCTGATCCAACGGCATGTTAAGGGTCACAGAATGCAATCAGTGAACTCCATGAAAACGCAAAAAGTGTTAATCACATCTGGAACGTCATCGGCATATGAATGAGCTTTTAGAAGAATTCAGATTTATCTAATAATTGGATTTATATTTGCTGAGGGAAAAAGAAGGCTGTGCGAGAGCGAGCTTTTTTTTAATTATTATTTTGGGGCTCTCTGGCTGCAAGGACTCTCAGTCTCCCTGGGCAGATCTTATCGGAGGAGCCGCCAGGTTCAGGACAGTAGGAGGAGGCGGAAGGTGGAGTAGAGCGAGCACACGGTGGTTAATTATTAATGCCAGTCGCCGTCCTCCAGACATCATTTTTACTCTCCCCCTCTCTCGACATAGTGCCGCAGGAGTAAAAACGCCTGAGCCCCAGATACAGGAATCCTTCAGGAAGGGCAATGCAGAGGACAGTCGGAGTCTGAAGCAGAGTACGATACAGTAATCGCACACATCTTGTTCAATGAGCTGCACTTAACATCTCATACTCTATGTGCTGCATCATTAAACACAGTCTCAAAGGGAATGGATAACCAAAGGCCGGTGGGTGAAAACTTTAATCAATTCCGATCTTTTTCAAATGTTTCCAGAAGTCAGATCTTGTCTCAGCTCTGCGTGGTTACACTTCTGGGCAAAGCAGGCACAAAAGTGTCTCCAGAAGCCTCAGGTTTCATGTGTATCAACCGGACTGTACTTAATTTGATTCATTCAAATTTTGTTTAATAAAATAACCCCTAAAGCATGACATCAGTTGACATTAAAATGTTATCAAAGTTGCATTATGCTAATGTGTTAATATGTCCGGCAGTCTCAGAGTGTCATTAGCATCGGTTTGCATTTGTGACATGGCTAGTTTAACTGTGATATTTTCTTTTAGCTCAGCTTTGGTCGCTACTTACTTACGGCTGTGTAGCTGCTGCATATTCTCATATTTACCATGATTATGTTTTAATATTCACTTTTTTGGAATACTTTGATCAGTATTGAGCTCATGATTATTTATTACAATTATTTGCTGGCTTCGTATGGAGTGTCCCCATAGTGTAGTGGTTTATACAGTTGTTTAATGAGCAAAAGGTTCCTGGTTCAACTTCATATGGGGACACAAACCCCACTCATTATGGAGGGGTT
>VUQH01036440.1:3116-14640 GCA_015106775.1 Etroplus canarensis | reverse complement strand
GGTGTGAGGGAAGAGGATGCAGGGATAGGGTGAGATGGAGGCAGATGATCGGCTGTGGCGACCCCTAACGGGAGCAGCCGAAAGAAGAAGAAGAAGAAGACTTGGTCATGCCATCATTTTGTGCAGTCCCTGAAAACTCACAATCCTCTCCTTGAGGGCAATCAGCTCCTCCTCCTCCTTCTTCCTGCACTCAAAGTGAGCATCGATCAGGGCCTGCAGCTCCATCAGATCCTTGTTCTGACGTTTCTTTTGGATGTCCTACAGAACAGAAGAAAGAAGAAGCACTCAGTTGGGCAGAGAAATACCAGAAATGATTAAAAGCTCTTCTTCACCTTTAGTCTACTTACATCAAAGTCCACTTTCTCACCCTCTGGGATCTTTGGGGCGGTGGGCCTGCGAGAGAGTGTTGGGGTCTTGAGTGCACCTGCACATCGCTGATTACAATTTTTCTCTGTCTTTTTGGCCAAATCACTCAGATCTACATGTCAGACTACATAAGAAGGGACTTACTTGAACTTTGGCTTCTCCTCTGCAGGTTAAGAACCGAAGAGGGGGATGAGTACATGTCACCAGGTTAGAAAGAAAACAGATGATTTCAGTTCTCTCAGGCATTACTTGCATCAGACTGTAGGGTTTTGAAACTATATGATAGGTTCTTTAAAAGGATTGCCTCATCACTTTTTAAGTTAGGGTTAGAAAAACAGTCAAATAGGAGCAAACACATTAAAACAGTTAAAACAGGTGAATCTGAGGCTGGAGTGCAGCTACAGTAAATCTGAATAGTTAACACAGTGTTTCAGCATGTGTTTTTACCTTTTCTTTCATAATAAATCAAACCTACGTTGTGTCTTTTTTCCTTTTGGCTTGACCCCAAAAACTATTAGACACATTTTCCCATTTCTTTTTTTCTTTGAACCCAGATTCTGGTGGTTCCATGCCATGCAGATGACAAGTGGCATAGCAAGAGTGTGTGGGCTCTCTGCGCAGTGGAGCATGTGTTAGAATTTCCTAATCATCCACCCTTCCTTCTCTACTAGCAGTTCAAAATGTTTGCCTTCAGTGAGTATTTCTACAGATTTGGCCGCCAATTAGTTTCAGCAGTCCTGGATTCACAAAGACTGGTAAAACCTGGACAGACAGCAGGCGTTCCCTGAGTGCAGATGTCAGACCCAGACACTGTAGTTCTTCCACAACCAGAATGACAGATTTTAGATTCCTCAAAAGTTTGAAAATCTACATACCTTCTTCTTCAACAGCGTCTGCATGCAGCAAGCATCGAAAACAAAAAGCAGAACAGACAACAGCATTAGCAGGAACTCTGGTAGCAGCAAACTGTACATCTAAACTACTAAACACTGCCTGAATGTGGCAAACAGCAGACCTGCTGAAGCTTATCACGTTTAAATTCTCAGATATCTGACAAATATTTGACAATGTCAAACTGTCAAATATTACCAGCCAGAATGGACTAATTAATGCCAGTGCTTATGAGGGCAAAGTAATAACAAAAAGACATGGGAATTACCTTTACTTCAATATAGCAACATATGAAAGTGTAATGCTTTTTCACATTAGCTTTAAAATGTGGAAAAGAAGAGAAACAACAAAGAGGCTGCATCAGGTAAAGGGGGGAGAACCTGAAAACAGAGACCACAGCTAAGCCTTAAATAGTTTAACCCTGCGTTTACACCTTCCTCTGTAAATTCATTTGGACCGGACATTTCTTATATACTAATGTGAAATTGGACCGAGAAGCTATAGGTAAGGAGAGGTTTAATGCACTTTTTTTTGTTTTTTTTAGCAATTTATTAACTTACTATGGAATTCTTGCAAACATATTATTAAAATGTGGGATATAAAGGTTGTATTGATGTACAGCAAGTTGAAATTCCCCCCAAAAATGGCCCTACAGCATGTAAAAAATGTAAAGATAAGCTCTGGCAGGCTTGTTCTGTGGTAAGTCATGAAGGGTTAATTATAGGTCTTTTTAATTTTTATTTTATTCTTCATCATTTTGTCTTTTAAGTTGACTGATTATTATTTTTACTACTCCTTGTTATGATTGTTTGTCAGTTAATCACCTTGACTTACACTAACCTGTATGAAAGATGCTATATAAAGTTTGACTGAGCACAGTATAAGACAGGAAAGTTGATAAATTTAGAAAAAAAAAATTAATGTATATCTATGTTTTTTCTTTTAATGATACACTCAAGTGTATTTTTCCAAAGAGCAGACTAGAGTATCTGGTAATCCTGCAGCAGGTATACAGTTTAACTGATATTTAGCTTCATTATATTTTAAAATCATGAAAAAGAGAAAGAGTGTGCTTGTTGTGTAGTAATAAAACTATTGTTAGAATCATAAAGGATGGCAATATTATGTTTCTAAAAACCTGAAATTTACACAGTTATGATTTTTAATAGAAAATTCACCAACCTTGTGCTTAAAAATGTTTAAATCTATAAAATATCTGAGCATAACAGCCTTTGTTGTACTGTATGCTAAGCTGTACGTTGTTAATATTTTGTTCTTTATTGATTAAGTGAACATGGAGCATTAGCATTAGAGCAAATCTATTAACTATAGCTTTAAAATGCTTGGAGTAAAAACATTTCAGCATATTTAATATAAATAGTTTTCACAATCTTCATCTTGGAGCTGCTGCATAAATGCCTGTCATTAAATTTGCTAGGAGGTGAAAGGAGGTAGAGTTAGCCTAGCATTAGCAGACATGGAGAACAGGCAGCCGAGTCTCACAGCAGGATGTGTAATACCGAAAGTTGCAGCTGGGTTCACAGTGCAAACATGTTGTGTTTTCATAATAAAGACTCTAAAACTGTAAGATGCCTATCCTTTATGGGACCTTATTCATGTTAGTGAGGGTGAAAGGATCATTTCAATCCAAATCATGGGCTTTTCCCGAACTTAACCAAGTAGTTTGTTAAAAGTAGTTAAACGTGTAATACAGTTATAATGATACCAACAGGACTCTAATCACAGACTCTTGGTTGAAAGTCCCGCCTACTTCCTTTGAAAGAATAAGGATCTTGATGGTGCATACTCTTACAGTTTTAAAGACTTTATTGTGAGACTCTGTGGACCACGTTTTGCTGTGAGACTGAGCTGCACATCAGGATTACTGGGGATGGTCTGACTGGCTGTACCCACTGCAGTGCAGGTGACGCCTGGGAAAGGATGATAAAATAACCCCTTCCCCCCTTCATGCCACATACCTTCAAGCTCAGGCTCAGGCTCAGGCTCTGGCTCTGGTTCTACCACTGGTTCTGGTTCTGGCTCTGGCTGTGGTTCTGGCTCTGGCTCTGGCTCAGGGGCCGCCTCAGGGGCCACCTCAGGGGCCACCTCTACCTCCACTACTACCTCCTCTTCTACTGCTACACAACATGCAGCAAATCACCAGGGGAGAGGAAGGGCGGTGGGAGGGTTAATGGAAGCAGGAGAAATGAAAGAGGGAAGGAGGTGGTGAGTAGATGAAAGGGGGAGATGTGAGATATGAGGAGGTTCGTGGCGAGGCAGTTCAGGGGAACTGCCACTGGATGGTGCTAAAGCAGGTGAGACAGCAAGCGGTTACAGGAAGGAAAAAGTCACTGATGGATGAAATTCGATTGATTCCTGGAAACACCTGCACTGCAATTCGATGCGGTCAAAGACAAAAGAGAAAAATTCTATCCTGACGCAAACCAATTTCTTTACAACCTGTGTCTTCATTTATCTCAGATTACGTTAGTGTTAACTAGCATGCCACAAAAACTTCTCAAAATTGACCAATAAATTAGTATCGGTGACGTAAGACTTATCATCCGGGGTCTGCAGGCTGTGTCTTACCATCGTATTCTTCACGTCCATCCGAGAAAGAGAGGAGCAGAAGAACATTATGAAAAGATCCCATTTGTACCCATTTTGACAGAATAAAAAATGCAAAATGTGAGTACACTGGGGATCAATGCTAAGCATACACAAAACTGTTCTCGTGAGCTGATCAGCACAGGCCTTTGAGGGTGTTTGTAAAAGTGTTCAGCTCAGGAGGACTGTACTGCAGATGGTCATGCAGAGCTGCAGAAATCTTGGCCAACAGGACAGCGTGGCTTTGTGCGATTCGTAATTTTAAAGGTTTAGATTTTAACATCGCGCAGCGTTAAAGACACTGTCCTGTTGTCAGCATTGGTGTTGTGATTTGCTTGAAGGGGAGAGAGCATTATTGCACAACTTGAATCTGGAGGAGTCAAGCCAAACCTGCAATTTGTCCAGTGCAAATTACTCTCTACAGAGGATGGAAAATCAGTTAGGCAAGATTCAGAAATAATACTAGGATTTTAGCGTTGGAACGCCCATCTGTACCTGGACCTAACTTTGGAGGGGATTAAATCTTTTATAATGAGGAAAAATGGTGCTACTTACCCTCGACCCCACTGCAGGAAAGAAGACCAAGCAGCTCATTAAAATTAAGCAAAGGAATTTTTGACTGAATCACGTTAATTAAAAGTCAGCACAAAGATGCAGTTGAAACCTTTCTGGTGAAATCACAAGTGGACCTTGAGTTAAAGGTTTCTTTATTTACGATAATGGTTTTGAATTTGGGAATAAAAATGTGGGTTTACGTACACTTCCTCTGTGTCAGACATGATGGCAGTGGACTTTGCAACCTGAAATCAAGAGAGAAAAGAGTCTTTTGTGAGATGTAACTGTCTGCCAGCCTGCTGTATTTATAGCTCAGGATTAAGTTGCAGATGTCTTAAATATGTCTTGCTGGCCCCACCCTGACCAAACCCCATCTTGCTTGTCCCCTCCGTTTTTTCCCATGCCTCCACAAAGCGATAATAACAATAAAAAATCTTTAAGTAGAAGCATTTAGAAGTGTCTGACAGTCATTTCTTACTGCTGTATTTGAAACGTTCCTGAAATGTGTCACTTCCAAACGTTTTTCAGGTTATATTTAGACTTTGTCCTGAAATTTGAGCCTCAGCTCTGAATCTACTTCTCTCATGATAAGTGAGAAGGGAGCCAAACATAGATTTATGCAAATAGTCTGATTTCCAGCTGCTGAGAGAACACATTAATGCTGCTGCTGTGTGGAAAAAAAATCCTAAGGGACTTTGGAAATTTAAATATTATACCCTTTCCCATCACTGCACATTAAAGGCATTAAATATCTTTTTTACTCTTGAAAAGTCATTGCTTCTATCAAATTGTGCCACATCTAAAATCCTGGTGGAAAATTTCATACTGGCTCAAAACCCTCTTATGATAAACATGCATGACCTGATTTTATTCCTAATGTAATCAGACAGCGTTTCGATTTCAGATTAGCTGCCCATGAGCCTCATTAGCGTGAGACCATCATGAAGGCATCCCGACATCACAGCTATTTCCAAAAGACAGCTGCACGGGTGCTGGAGATCTAGTTTCAGTGGACCCGATGTTGAAGATTGGGTTCCTTCCCCTGGACCACAACCCATCATTCCACCTTCATGTCCTTATCTGGCTCTCCTTTTCTCACATGGATCCTTCAATCATCCTTCTGAGGCTCCCTGTCAACTGTGGGACCCCTTGGCTCAAGAATTAAAATAAACACTGAGAGGCTGGGAAGGTTAAAGGTCTAATGCCTCTATCTCATAAATTCCAAACTCAGTGTAATGAGAAAAGGATGCTCCACATTTGGACGATTCCTTCATATTCCAGTCTGGAGGCCCTTCACTCCCGTTCAAGATGTTAAAGTGTTTACCCTCAAGCTACATGAGGTTCAGTGAACATGCATGCCACACCTTTCCACAGCTTCATTACAAAATAACCAAAAACCTGCATCCATGAAAAGAGAAAAGAAAAGAAAAAAACAGCACCAGGATTTGCCACCAATGTTCCCCGGTGTTACATAACTCATTAGTGTCTCCTTCTGTCCCCTGACATGGAAAGCTGCTTCAAAGGCTTTAAGCCATCTGTAAATCCCTCAGGTATGAACCTCCACAGGGTCACTGGACTCGAACCAAACTGCTCAGAAACAACAACAAAGTCCAGCTGCTTGTCGGCGAGAACCCCAAGGACTTTCAAACCTCTGATTGTTGAGGATTTTAACTGTTACAACTCTTCATTTTGGACTCACTGAGATACAGAAAGGTACCATAAACCCACTGCCTATCAGCAGGTGCTCACCTGCAGTCAGACACTAGAGCTCATTCACAAACATAGAAGAGGGAGGCCTTTTTACTCTGTGATCCACTTTTAAATGTTTCCTTCTCACCTCTGACCTCAGCAGCAGGCTCTGCTAGTCATGGCAGGGATTTTAACACATCTGGACACTGCTGTCGTCATTTTGGGTGATCTTTAGGGGACATTAGGCCTACACTTGAGCTTCCTTACATGCACACTCTCATTCTCTCCCCTTTCCTCCTTACCTCAGAAAAGCTGAAAGAAGTGAGCTCCCCGCTGGCCAAGACAGGCTGTAAGGTTCTGCAAACTTACCGACTGATTATGTCTTTCTGTTATAGTGACACTTGATCTGCTCAGCCTCCCCATTGGCCAAAGAAAGGGTTTGGAGGCAAGGCCATCCACGATGGTGGGGCAGGGTCCATGTCTTTGGTGCCCCCACCTCCCTCCTCTGGCACTCAATAAGGAGATGGAAGGGTTGAGTGCTAAGGAGGGAGGCTCAAGTTTGGAGAAGGGGACAGCCGAAATGCCCCCAGGATGCTATTCTGGGGCTACTGCATTAGGCAAGCAAATTTCATGTGAGAGTGAGAGGAGGTGGATGTCAGGGAAGTGAGGCAGGTGGTGTTTCTGAACCTCCCACAGAAGCCTGGGACACATAAACATAATGATTAAAGGAGCACAAGAAGCTGAATGATTTGTCAGGTCAAGCTGTAAATCCAGCATGTTGAACCATCTCGTTTAGGGGCTTTTCTTTGATTTCCTGGTTTTAAAAAAGATCAATCAGTAGGACAGATACTCACTTCCAGAAACCAGCGGATGTGCTCCGGACAGTTTTCATAAGTGCAGGTCATAAAAATCCCAAAGCAAAAGTTAGATGACAATCTTTTGTCACATGACTAGTGCATGGAAGCTCCACAGAAGTTATTAACATTTGAATTAAATATGACTATATTAGAGTTTTACGTGCTGAACTTCTGTGTTTCTTTCAGTTATGTAATACAAAGTTGTTTGCGAGCCATGCTATTTTCAGTTCAGTGTTAGGGGCTTCTGTTTCTGCAAGATGTTTGGGTGCATTTAGTTTTACATGAGCGAGTGATTGTAGAGCTGCATTTTTACTATACTACAGGAATCATGGGGAGGGTCATTCTGAGCAGTTACTGTCTTTCCTTTCAGCTGTCAGGTCTGACCAACCTGCAGCACAAACCATTCAGCAAACTCCTCAGTATAATTTATAGGAGGATTAATGGTCATACAGATCCTGGAGGAGCTTCTAATTTCCTCTAGAGGGTGCTACAATGATAAAATTCAAAACAGAGAAATCTTGGTCACCCCACATTATTATTATTATTATTATTATTATCTCATGTTGAATTTGATGGCAGCATATTTCAGCAAGACGATGCTAAACCACATACTGCAGCTATTCCAGCAGCATGGCTTCATAGTAGAAGAGTCCAGGTGCTGGACTGGCCTGCCTGCAGTCCAGACCTCTCACCACAAAGAAGACCCAGGACTGTTGAGCAACTGGAATCCTATATCAGAGAAGAATGGGACAACATTCCTCTTCCAAAGGTCCAGCAGCTGGTCTCCTCAGTTCCCAGATGTTTAAGGACGCTTGTTAAAAGACGAGGGGACGCTACACAGTGGGAACCATGGGCCTGTCCAACTTTTTAGAGATGTGTTGCTGCCATCAAATTAAAGATGAGCTGGTATTTTTCATCAAATAGTAAAATGTCTCACTTTCAAAATTTGATTTATTTAAGAAAGACATTCTTTATTAGTCCCCACAAGTGGGGAAATTCCAGATTCTGCACTCTGTTGTTAGTGTACACAAACCCACATGCATTGTTGGGGAGCTGATAGCCCCTGGGGGGCACAGTGCCTTGCTTAAGGGCACTGTGGTAGTGCTCAGGGGGTGAATTAACACCTCTCCAGCTTCCAGTCTACACTCCATATAAAGTGGTCCATGTGGGTCTTGAACCAGCAGCGTTCTGCAATGCGTCTTGTTCCAGCTTCCAGCCTGCACACATAGAGTGCTCTGAGTGAGTCTTGAACCAGAGCTCTCTGGTTCCCAAACCAAGTCCCAACAGACTGAACCACTTCCTCCCCAGTACACTCTTTCTTTAATGTGTTTAATTCTTTAATGCCGTCTTTCAACCTTTTAGGAGTTAGAGTTGTACTTTTAAACCTTGTAAATTAACAAAAGCTATTAAAAGAATTTGAAAAGCTCTGACTTCATGACTAAAATGTCTTTGTATTGTTTTGAAGAAATATCAAGAGAAGCTAAAAATAGTTAGACTGAACCTTCATGTAATACAAGTTTGATCCACAAGATGGTGCAATGAGTCTGTGCAACTTTCATATAACCGAGCCATTCACACATCATATTTACAATGGCAGCCAAAGGCAAAAAACTCAGCAAAAACAGCAAATCACACATGGAAAGACTGTAACACTCCCACTGATAAAACACCGCTACCTGGTGGTGAAAGTTTTAGTTATATAGAAAAAGTATTGGACCACGTAGGCGTAAATCTACAGGGGCTTTTGTGACATCCCATTCTAAATCCATATGGAGTTTATCCCTCCTTTGCAGCTAAAACAGGTTTCACTCTTTTTTGGAGGCTTTCTATAAGACTTTGGAGTGTGTCTGTGGGAGTTTCTGCTCATACATCCAGAACAGCATTTGTGCTTCCACAACATTTGAAATTTAGAATTGTCCAAATAGTCTTGGCAACCCCAGAAAATAACCCCTCCCAGCAAACTTTATCAATACAGTCAGGAAGGTAACATTCACCAAACCCTGTCATTCATTCAGTCCTGGCCCATCAGGTTGTCACTGCTCCAGAGTCCAGGGGAGGTGAGCTTTTTACCGCTCCTTCCAATGCTTGGCATTGTGCTTGGTGACATGAAACTTCCATGCAGCTGCTTAGCCAAGAAAAGCCATCTCATGAAGCTCCTGGTGCACAGTTTTTGTGCTGATGTTAATGCCAGAGGAGATTTAGAAGTCTGCAGTTATTGAGTCAGCAGAGTGTTGGACACTTTTCTATGCTCCTCAGCACTCGGTGACCCCGCTCTGTTACTTTACGTGGTCTGACACTTGGTGGTTGAGTTGCTCCCACTAATCCTACTTCCAGCTGATGGTGGAATATCTAGGAGGGAAGAAATGTCACCAGCTGACTTGTTGCAGTGGTGGCATCCTGTTACAGTACCACGCTGGAATTCAGTGAGCTCTTTAGAACCACCCATGCTTTCTTAATGTTTGTAAAGGCAGACTGCGTGGCTAGCTGCTGGCTTTAACGGGACGGAATCAAACACCTGGATTCAGTGATTACGAAGTATGGTTCAGTGCTTTAGGATTATCATGAATTCATTTTTACTTCAGGTCAGCTGGGATTAGTGATGGATGGAAAGAATTTTACTTTGGTTTTAGAAATCCTAAACAAGGAAGAGGACAGGAGTTAGACTGGATTGTCTATCCAGCAAGAAGCTCTTTATAGGCTATGGGGCAGATTTACTAAGTGGGGCCAAAGTTCAGGGCGCTCTACTATCAGTGTGATATAATGAACAGACACGAGGAAGGAGTAAGAAGGAGCTAGTAACACACTAACCAAAATAATACAGTGTAAGTCATGTCAGTAAGTACAGTAAGTGTTTCCCACTGAAAACAGCTGGCAATTCAGATCAATGAGAGGCTCCTGCTGGACAATCAATATGTGTCCGATATAAGGGAGACCTCTTCTTACAGATATTGCTGAGACTTTGTGAGGTTTCTTTAGGCTGAGGCTCAAGTAGGGAACAGGATTACTGCTAAAAACCATATAAATCTGAAATCCCTGAGTATCAACTGACCTGTAAGATGTGTACAAAAAACATAGACTTTAATGAGGATTCTGTTACGGCACCATGCATGTAATTTCATGGCTCTGCTACATTTTTTTTCTTTCCAGTGATCACATTTAGAGTGTGTTGGATCCCCATGCAAAAATTCACAGGGGGCCATTCCAACCAGCATTAATCACTGTTACGTTTTAAATGATCTGACAGTATAACAGTAACATGTTAAGTACAGTTTCACAAGCTTTCATATTATACAATATGTTGGACAAAGGATGTTGAAGATGGAGTTGCCAGGCAGGAGGACAAGAGGAAGAGCACAGAGAAGGTTGATGGATGTAGTGAAGGAGGACATGCAGAGGGTTGGTGTGAGGGAAGAGGATGCAGGGGATAGGGTGAGATGGAGGCAGATGATCCGCTGTGGTGACCCCTAACAGGAGCAGCCGAAACAAGAAGAAAATTGAATTTTTATCTGCTCCACTCACTGCTGTCTCGTTATTTTCTCATCTTCCTCTTTTTCACGTTCAGAAAGATACCTCCTCTTCATTTTCATTCAGTGGCTTTGTTGCTGTTGCCTTAAGGTTTGTTGGAACAGCATCTTTTGACAGGAGTGAGTCAGGTAGGCCCTCTTTGCCAGGTCAGCTCTCTCCTGCTGTCATTGCAAACTTTGCACATTGTCACTGCTGTAGTTTAGAGTTAGCCTTCAGTTGCCCCCTACTGACCTGGGGCCCTAAGCAGTTAGCTGTCCTGGCTGGTGGCAAGCAGCAAATGTACACTCTGAGAATTTACCATCACAACCACATCAGGTGCTAAATGAGTCATGCTTTATTCCATATTAAATTTGATGCAAACTTTAGTAAATCATATCTGTGTGGCTCACTTAAATATTCTCCTCTCAAAATGTTATGCTGTGAAAAGAAAACTCCAACAAACACATGGATGGATGGATGGATGGATGGATGGATGGATGGACTGCAGTTTGCAATGGTGGGAAGTAATGAAGTACAAATACTTTGTTACTGTAATTAAGTAGAGTTTTCAGGTATCTGTACTTTGCTTGAATATTTATTTTTCTTGATGGATTTCACTTTTACTCCTTACATTTTAGAACATATATCTACTTTTAGGAACAGGCTCGTTACTGTAGGTGTAACACAATTGAGGGGATTTATTAAAAATTTCATGTCACTGCACTTTCTAGTGAATCTGATTTGAACCTACACAAAGGGAACAATAAGACCTAAAAACCAGTCCTATTGCTCTATCAGTGATATTTATTGTGCATAACTGATGTAAAAAAAGATGCAGAGATGAACGAAGTAAAATCATCGTATTTATGCACTATACCCATTTTGTGGCTGTGGAGGCAAAGCTGACCAGCTACAATTTAGGCAACAGAAAAACCTTATTATTTTCATTCAATTCAATTCAGTTTTATTTATATAGCACCAATTCACAACAAAAGTCGCCTCGAGGCGCTTCACACTGTAGGGTAAAGATAAAACAGTGTTAAAGAGAAAACCCC
>VUQH01036438.1:16819-36955 GCA_015106775.1 Etroplus canarensis | reverse complement strand
CCAGAATTCCTCTCTCTCTTCTAACTGGCATCCAACTTGTGGGGCATATGCACTAACAACATTCAGCATCACACCTTCAGTTTCCAGCTTCAAAGTCATCATTCTGTCTGACACTCTCTTCACCTCTCTTCCTTCAAGATGACCCCTACTCCATTTGTCTTCCTACCTACACCATAGTAGAACAGTTTGAATCCACCTCTGATGTTCCTGGCCTTGCTTCCCCTCCACCTGGTTTCCTGCACACACAATATATCTACCTTCCTTCTCTCCATCATATCAGCCAGCTCTCTCCCTTTACCAGTCATAGTCCCTACATTTAAAGTCCCTACTCTCACCTCCACCCTCCTACCTTTCCTTCTCTCTCTCTCTCTCTCTCTCTGCCTCCTAACACACTTTCCCCCTCTCCCCCTCCTTGGTCTTCAGCCAACAGTAGCATAGTTTCCACCAGCACCCTGTTGGCTAACGGCACCGGAGGTGGTCATTGTTAACCCAGGCCGCGACCGGGAAGTCGTGTTATGAATCCGCATATTTGATTTGGCAAAGTTTTTATGCCGGATGCCCTTCCTGACGCAACCCTCACCATTTACCCGGGCTTGGGACCGGCACTAGGACTACACTGGCTTGTGGGCCCCTGTGGCTGGTTTCACATAATTTTTTACTTGATTAAGAAAAACCCCTTCACAATATTTAGCCACATATAGTACGCTTTCAAGGAGATAGGTGTATCATTTTCAAAATATACAATCAAGAGACATCTTCATGAATTAGCATACAGAGGGCACACAGCACTGGTTGTGCTCTAAAACAGGAATGCCAGAATAGACTTTACCAGAAAACATCTTAAAAGAGCATGCCCAGTTCTAAAAAAAAAAAAAAATCTTTGGACAGATGAAAACAAGATTGATTTGTACCAGAATGATGGGATGAGATAAATAGGAAGAGAAACTATAGAGAGTTAAAGGAGCAGGTCATGATCTGAAGCATATCACATCATCTGTCACGGGCATGTACGGTTGCCAGTGGAACCAGGTCACTATTGTTTATTGATGATGTGACTGCTAATAGAAATAGCAGGATGAATTCTGAAGTGTGCAGGGCTATACTCTCTGCTCAGATTCAGATTCATTCTAATTGGATGGTGCTTCACAGTAAATGGTTACTCACCCTATGCATACTGCAAAAGCTCTTGATCAAGTCAAAGAAATTGGATATTCTTCAATTCAATTCAAGTCAGTCAACTGATCTCAGCAGAACAGAGCATGTTTTTTCAGTTTTTGAAGACAAATCTGAAGGCAGAGAGACTCACAAACAAGCAGAAACTGAAGGTGGCTGCAGTTAAGGCCTGGCAGAACATCTGAAGGGAGGAAACAGATCATTTGGTGATGTCAATGGATTCTAGACTTCAAGCAGTCACTGACTACAAAGGATTTTCATCTAATTATTAAAAACAGGCCTGATATTTGACATTATGCTAGTTTATCCCTTTACTTTTGAGCCTCTGAAAATGGGGGACTATGTATGAAAATGGCTGTAATTCCTAAACAGTTAATTCAAGACTGTTGTCAAATCGCTTAAATTAAATATGAAAGTTTGCACTTCTGTCAGATTTTGACCATTTTACCTAATATCCACTGTGACAGTATATAGAAAAAAAATTACAAAAAATATCTCATTGTCCCAAAACTTGTGGACTATGTGTTACCTGAAAGTCAGTGTGTATTCCCTGAAAGCGCTCAGCATCATTGGCCAGCTGGCAGCGGATGTCATGGCTGTTTGTGAAGATGCTGTTGAGATGGGCCCAGGTCTTCTGGACAGACATCCAAGATGAGATGACAAGGTCTGCCACCATCAGCTTCCTCTGCCATCCACTTACTTCTGCCTGGAAATACTCTATGTACTTACTCATCAGGATGTTCTGCAGCTGCACCTGAAAAGAAACAGTAACTTTACGCAGCAGTCTGTAGGAAGAAACTGATGAGTTGTTCCTGAAAGTGGATGAAAATTTCTATGTATTTGTACCATTTTGGATCCGGTCAGTCTTTGTGTAGTCAGTGTGGCCTTAATAAACCCAGGCCCTTCAGACTAAAGCTATATTATGAATCATCATGGTATAATTTGTGTTTTGAATGCATAAAACAAAGTGCGTATAACATTCTGATACACAGGCACACCTGATTGTCTTCCAGTGTCTCAATCAGATTCTCATCTGCTTTGAGCAGAGGGGTTCCTGTGCTGGTATGAATCTCATAGGACAGTGACATTATACTCCATGTTTGGGTTATTTCTGACAGAACCTAAAAGTAAAGACAAAGAAGTGATTCATTCATCAAGTGAAATCATTTCAAGATAAGTAAACAAAATAAGTGCTGTAGGATAATTTTTAAAGAGTGTTACTATGCTATTTCTTCCATTTCTGTATCATTATTGAGTTCAGCTTTCTTATTCATTTTGAATCTCCTCATCAATATTTTTTTAGAATATAGTGTAATTTAGTTTGTGCTTAAATAGTGACATCTAAATCACTAATCCATCACATACACATTAAAATATATTATTATTGGTAGGTCTGGAGTCCCACCTTCTCGATGGCCATTTCTTTCACTGCCTTGTCCACTATGTTTTTGACCTCATCCTCAACACGATGAAGCTGCAATTCCAACAAGTCTCCCAAGGTGGTGCCCTCACCCATCACAAACCTAACCTGAGGATCAAAAAGAATACAAGCAGGCTGTGTGTGATCAGATTTCAGATAATTGGGTTCAGTGAACCCACAGAAGTGTCTGCAAAACATGTGAATGAGAGTACACTGCAGGAAAACTAAACTGAAGAACAGATTAACCCCAACAATGTGGCAAGTATCATGTAGCAAGGATAACAAGGATGAAACATTATTTAACAAGTAAAGCACTTTAAGAGTGAAGTCCAAGGCCAACACACTAACAATTTCAAAGACAAAAATCTGAATAAGCACCAGAATGGAATGAACTCTTCCCCTACATGTCTTCCACTTCTTTAAGAAGTTTAATTAAACTTGGCCTGGTAGTTTTTGGGTAATCTTGCTGAGAAATAAGCAGATAAACAAAGAGAAAAAAATTCTCAGCAGTATGTGTGGTATGTGACATTGTGAAGCAGCAACAAAGATATTCACATACCCCAGTTGCGTTCATGAGCTGTTGCCAGTGTCTCTCCCTGACAGCAGAGTTCTGGAGCTCATTGACAGCTCTCAGGGAGGTCAAAAGGTTTTTCACTGTTGATTCCAGACCAATATAGACATCCCACACCCGCACCTCCTTATCCAGCATCTTCATCTCCTTCAACACATGATAGAGATACTCATAGATATTGAAAAATGTTCTGTACTCCTGATTTAAACATGGAACAATGAAACCCAATCGAAGTTTAAGCATTTATCCACAGAAGCTTGTCATACTTTTGCGAAGCGCCGGAGTTCCATGTCCATCTGCTCAACATTGATCTCCTTCCATGGAGTCTTGGTCCAGTCTTCGATACTGGTCTAGGCGTCATGGGATATTAAAAGTGCCATTTAATATTTTGCTACTCAACCTCTGAAGCTCTGGAGAAAACTTGCAGTGTGGATACTTAGACTCACTATGGAGACCCTTCTGCCTTGTATTATTATTTTTGTTGCTCAAACATGGAAGAAAAAAATGCTAGTATATTTGTATTAATATATACTGTACCTTTACAAAGATGACCATGTCCCAGACTGCTTTGACAAGTATGATGTCAGAGCGACACTGGCGCAGCTGCTTGTAATCTGGGAAGCTAACCTCAAACAGATCAGCTGTGTCCTGCAACTTATTCATTTCCAACTCCATCACAGCTACGCTTTGATTACACTGGAGACAAACATTTTGACATTCTGTTAATTTAACTTCGACTGTTTAAAAGAACTTCTTTTACACAGTCTTCTTCTTTCTCCAAAAGAAAAAAAGTGTTCCCCGGCTCACCTTATCAATAAGTTTATATGGCTTCTCCACACTAATTTTAAAGATCGACTCTGAACGAAATTGTTCTTTGAACTCATGCTGCTTGACCTAAAATGTGAAATTACGGAAAATTAAGGATTAATGTGTATCTGCCTCCACCCCTGCATCTATCACTTTACAAAAACTGGGGTGTGGATGTCATATATAATGCAGGAACGAAAATAAGAAGGTTCATATGTCAGAGCTCTTTGTATGGGGTTGCCAGTCTGACATCTTATCCCGACCACACACACAGCCTCACCTCAAACCGAACACATTTCCTGCGAATAACTGAAACTTCATTTGACTGTAGTGGTGCCACCTCATGTTTGACAGTGAAAGCAATTTTTTGGAGACTTTTCCACTTTTCAGGTAGCTCCTGTGGTTTGTGGCAAAGAAACAAACAATGTAATGCACTGATCACTGTACATGCTGTCTGTCATACATGAAAAAGTGTGTGCTTTTGAATTGGTAGACACCTCTAGCTGCGTGCAGACACTCTCTGGAAGTTGCTGTCCATAGGTCTTGAGGAGTTCAGCAGTAGACTTGAGTGGTTTGAAGTGCTTTTCGTTGCTGATCTGTCTGTCTCGTATGGCCATGAGGTGTCCCATGATGTTCACAAGGCCTGCATAATCACCATCTGACACCTTGGTAGAAAGGCCACATGCTGTGTCCTGAACAAATTGGGATAACTCCCTCACACTGTCAGAGATGAAAAGAGATGAAGTGAGTTTTCAGAGTTGAAAGAAGTGGCAGTGTGTCACTCAAAAATGTTTTTTAATTGATAATATTATAGACAGTTAAGCCTAAGTCTAATTTGTCTCCTTCAGCCACTAAAGCGTGGCTTTTACAACACTCTTTTTATTTTGCTTGTAACTTTCTGTTTTGTGTCTCACCTTTGGTTTACATGGTTGAGAAGGTGCTCTTTGAACATCCAGCTCCACCTCTTAATTACATTCATCAGTGTGTGCTTGAAGGGTCTGATATCCAACTGCAGCCAGCCACAAAACACCCTCCGTTCCTCCATTTTGTTCACTCGCACATACAGAGACTCAAAGAGATTAATCTGTAAAAAAGAATTACTCAGTTATTATGGTTCCATTAACAAGTTTTCTAAATTCTAGTGAAACAAACCAAGGCTAAAGGATAAATGGATCAAATATGACGAACACACCTGTTCTTTAAAGTTGTCCAGGGTGGGTGGGTTCTTTTTTAGCTCATAGTCAGCATACAGCTCAGCTTCCTCTGTACTTAACACATGGCCATAAAGCAGGAACTGTCTCATAAATTCAGCCCTGTGAATGTTTACAAAAAATACAAAAAACCTTAAAATTGTTTATTTCTGTATTTTATAATGATAAAAAAGAAATTAGAATCAACCACACATATCTGACCTGTCATCAGTCCAGAGGTAGTGGTAGCTAGAAAATGTTGCCTGGTATTCCCTTACCTGTAAATAAACACTTTTATAACTATATGCTTTTAAACATCATAAATAATCTTTCATATATGGAGATAAAAAAAATAACACTAACCTTTGCGATAGCTGCACGTGCCCGTGAGCGGATTATATGGCACATGTCTGACAAATCCTCCATTTCATTTATGTCACACTGTAAGATGGAAAATCAATATTGCTTATGAAAAAGGGTGTGCTTACATTACATTACATGGCAATATATTTATTTATATTTATATTCTATGTAAAATTTTATAATCTAATCTGTGTGACACCTGGTAGTTATTCAGACGTTTGTGAACGGCCACTCTGGGAATGAGAGAAGCCATGCTTGTGATGTTGCCCACCATCTTATCCACTATATCATAGAAGTTACCCCTGTGGCTCATGTCTAATGAAGGGTCAAAGGTCATCTCATTGCTGTTGAGTACCAGTTGGACTTCAAACAGTGGTGTAATCTGCTGAGAAGCATCTGTATTGTCCATGAGGTACTGCAGGGAGCAGCGTACGGCGCTGGAGAAGCCTGCCAGGATCATCCTGTCAACATACTCAGTGTAAGCCTGCCACTCACGGCCGTCTAGATCCGTCACACCGAGGAGAGACTGGCTTTCCTGGAAAAATCAATTGTTAATGCGGAGAGAAGTGTAAAAAAGCAGATGATCATAGATGTGACAATGGGTTGTATTAAGAGGTAAAATATGTGCACAGTATCTCTCCAGCTTTAAGATCAAGACAGTGAATATACCTGCAGTAGTTTGTGTATCTGCTCCCCTGTACTGGTAATGAGAGCATGCTGTTTGGAAACACTCTCCTCAATGTCAGAGAAAACAAGGAGAGAAGAATCACGGCTCTTTCTGGTGATCAAAGCCCGGTTGCTGAATTTACCCATTAAGCCCTGGATGGCTTCCACATTGGCTTTACTCTTCTGGACACGACTAGAAATGCTCTGGCAATGGTAAAAAAATACAAAAAACCCCAGCAATTACAACCAATAATTATGTTTCAGGCGTTATGTTGCTTTTTGTTTTTCGAGTGCTTGCTATACAGTTGAAGCGCTCTGGGATAGGGCTATAATTAAAAACCCCCCAGCTTGGCCCACATGAGGAGTATTCTGTTTTTTTATGTAGACAGACAACCGCTGGCCTTTTTTATATCTCAGCCCAAATTTTGACAAAGACAGGGTTTTTAACTAGAAAAAAGGACAATAGTTTAAATATGCTACAAAAACAGTGTCACCGTATGAACTGTAAAACTCACCCATAAATACAGGCACTGCTTTGCATATTCTGTTTGCAAAGCTGTTTGCAAAACTTTGGGTACCTGGACCAGGTCTCGTGTACTCTGAATGTAGTCCTGTAGGTCATCCTGAGCCCAGATCAACTTCTGGAGGGCCGGACTTAGCTGTTGTCTCATCCCATCCATCTCATCTTTGACCAGCCCCAGCTCTACAGCCAGGATGGTGCTGTGGAGCTGGTTGTACCACTGGGTCACCAAAGTCAGCGTTTGTGTGCACTACGTCATAAAGCGTAGCATGAAAGCAAAGTAATTTACAAGCATACAGCTTGTAAAAAGCTGTCTCAGAAGTCCAATTAAACACTACATTAATCAACCCACCGTGTAAAGTCTGTCTCGTTTAGAATAGAGATGCAGAGCTGCTTTGGGAATGTTTTGGGTCTTCAACATGCCCAGATATTTCACTTCTCTTAGCACTGATCTTAACTGGGGAGAGAAGGAGAAAAGAGAAGAAGAGAGAAGGAAGAAATACAATGTGATAAGATGTTTACTTCTGAATTACAGTGCCTGAGCTTGAAATTACTAATCAGAAATATCAATTATGGCTAAACTTTGTGGACAACACATTTTCTTGCGTTTTTCTAATTGTTTCCATATTTCTGCTAATACAAAATAGTTCCTTTGATGATCAAACTGGTAACTTCTGGGGAATGTTTCAGAAAATGGGTTTAGTTTCTTTGGTAACCATGAGGGGAAGGCAATCCAGAAAGAGACACTATTTTAACAGCAGCACAGTAAAATACTCTATGAGCCAAATTTGTTTGCTGACAGGTTTTCTTCAATATGCCTTGAGTTTCTCTCCATCTCCTTTGCTCCTGCTGAGCTCAGAGAAGCAGTTTGACAAGGCTTTTCATTTCTAAATTCTTACAGTCTAATTATGTTTGATTTTTTGATTTTTACCTGTACTTCCCATTATATAACATATTCTATCTGATGTTTTTGTACGTATGTATATATTAGCTCAGGCTAATATGCTTTAATGTCTGCTAGAAAATGAATCTTCTCTGGACTTACAGCAGGACTGAAGTTGACCTGGAAAAGGCTTGTTTCAGCATCCAGTGTCAACAGTGGTTCCTTGAGATGCGTTTGGCAGATTTCTTCAAGGCCCTCAGTCCACTCCAAGAACATCTCCTCATCATGCTGGTCCAAAACCTCAAAAATGCCTTCACACTTCCGGAGCACATCCTCTGCCTCTGCACAACCCAGGTGCCTGGAAGAGAGAAACGGCAGAGGGAAAGAATTACATAAAGCTGTCATCTGTATCTTGTAAACATTTGATGAAAAACTAAATTCTTGCAATTTACATGCTACAAAAAAGTAAACAAAGGTTTAAAAAAAGGTAAAAAAAAAGGTAAATAAATAATGATGAGCTGGATACAGAGATCTCAAGTATTAGTTAAAACTGATTGCTTAAAGCTTCAGAAGTGTAGACCCCTCCCTCAACCCCCCTTTCAAGCTTTAAATAATCAGCTGACATGAGAGAAATTTTCATTTTTTCTCATGTCAGCTAAACTATGAATGAAACACTATTGTCATTATACCCCAGGTACAATGAAATTATAGTAACATCATCAACAGCTCTGGGAGATTTCAAAGGCTATGCAGGATATTTGTGTGTGTCTGTATTAGGAGTAGATTCTTACATGTGGGGCAGCTGGCAGAGGTTGCTTCTGTGAGTGAGGATCAGATTTCGGAGCTCCTGTGACCATTTCAGGTTACCAGCCACTTGAGGCATGTTTTTTCCCAGGATTGCACAACCTGACTGTAGCTGAAACACAAGACTTCATTCAATTTGGCTGACTAAGTCTTTCACATTAGTTTGAGTTTATACTTTTATATGGATGTGTGTGAATCTTAATGCCATTTGTGTCATTTCAAAGCTGTCTGATGTCACAACAATTAACATGTAATGTATGAGAACCATTTGTGGAGCAGCTGCTATAATACTGCATTTCTGGTATAATTAATGAGACTGTCTGCACTGGCCACGAGAGCAGTGCGTTGGTGACGTTTACATTTATATACAGGGGTGAAAGGTCTCTGTTTATTTATGTTTATAATGCTTATATTATTTAAATTAAGCTACCAGTATACAGGAAATTAATTTACAATCACCATTTATTTTTTTATAAATACCAGCTGGAAGTAACTTGGTTTTTTTCACAGTCTGCTGTGGCTTTGTGTATCATGGCACTCTACTGGGTCCAAACACAGAGAGCGCTACACAATATCAAATGAAAATTCATCATTTTGCATTGCCTGTGACTGAAACAACCCGACAATGCATCTACACTGTAGGTGTGCACTCTGAAAACATACAATTCGCAGCACATCTATCTGTTTATTTCTCTGATCAGTGATATACAAACACATCTGATATGCTTGAATAAGATAGTTACTAAAAATGCTTAAATTAAAATTCTTGTCATTTCTTTTAGTTCAGCCTAAAAGCTGTTTTGGGGGTAGGTGGGTGGGGGGACTGAAATTATGCAGGAAAAACCCTGGGAGAAAAGGAACAGAAGCCTTAATGCAAAATGAAGTATTGCAAATAGCTGAAATTGATCAAATTAAAGTCATTTAACACATAAAACTTACAGCAGCCGTTTTTGCACATTGTGAAGCAAGTGTGTTAATATTCAAACCTGTAAGTCATCAGGAATATTATTTCCACCTCACTCACCCCATCTTTGTGTTGATCGAGTATAAACTGGCAGTGGCCTATTTCCTGGCTGAACATGGCCAACAGCACATTGTAATTAGGTGAAAACAGCTGGTGGATTCTGGGTCTCTCAAGCAGGGTGCCAAAAATCTTCAACAACTAGATGGAACACAACAACAGCTTTATGACATGCTGTACATTTGGGGCACATAATGTGTAAGCAGCACTTGTTAAAATTCCCAAATAATAAGAAAATGTCCCTCAGCAGAAATCATTGTGATTACAGTATGTTAACTTGTTTTCCACTTGCTCTCTTTAAACAGTACTAGCAAAGCAAATTACTAAATGAAGTAATGAGATTGTTAAAGAGGTCAGTCTGTAACAGGCATACCTTAAAGGCTGACTTCAGGTTTTTGGAGTGCTGAAAGGCCAAATTGAGGACAGTTCCCAGCCTCTGGTCGAAATCTCTGTTCTGCTCCACAAAATGCCTGTAGTGACACACAAAATCCTGGGCACGAGAAGGCATTAGACAGGAAATGATGGATATTTTTAGTGGCTTTTGTGATGAAAAAGCTTTAATCTACTTACATTATTAGGCAATTTTCATTCCATAAAATTTCTCCCTAGCTCATTCAATCAGTATTGGATGGAATAACAGACATTTGTGAAAAATATATTATAACACAGATCAATTTCTGATTGAGTTCCTGTTCTGAGCTACATTGGAAGAAACTGTTGTAAAATATCTAGTAAATTAAATATTGATGCACTGACTAATAATGACTCCTGCCACTTGTTCTTGTGTGTTGCTTAGCAACCACAATGCTTTTCATCCATTCAATTACTGTACTGCTGGGCAGAAAAATAAAACATAATTGCTATTTTTTATTATTTGCCTGTGCCTGTCAACCCATAATTAAAGAGCAGTGTGATATTAAAAAACTGCAACAATATCAGTAGCTCTCACATCATTAGTGCAGTCCAAGGGGTCATATTTGCTCTCTCTAAGGGTCCGCCAGCGGTCGTGAAACTCCTCGCTCATGCCGAAGACCATTTCACTTAAGATTTTCCCTCTGGATCCACCTAATTCAATTTTCTCCAGCTTCAGAAAGTCCAGTGCTGTTGCAAAAAGTTCCTATAAGTGGGACAGGAAACAACATTGATGAATCAGGGTACAAGCATGGACAAAAAAAATATTCTTCCAGATTTACCTAAGTTAAAAAATGTTCTCTACTTTATAGTGCTGGCAGATGGGTGACAGAGATATGAAAACTTACGTACCTCAATCATAAGAAGCCTTTCCATGATGCAATCTGAACGCTGAAACACAAGTGCCTCTGGAAAGTCCCAGAGCTTGATGTTCTGGCTGTGCTTGTAATACTTAGGGATCTGCTGGCGGTGAGTGTGAAACAATTTCTTGAAGCTGCGCAGAACCGAGATACTTATTTGTACTCTCTCCATTCCTTCCTCGAGCTCCATCTTAAACAGTTCTTCTGGGATTAGGTAAGCAAAGGCCTGTATTCAGACAAACAGTTGTTATAAATCTCAATAGAACGTAGAGTGTTTTCATAGAGTGCAGGTTTACTTGTGGTTTCTAGAGTTTCTAAAAGTAGAATGAGAGGCAGAGCCTTCAGCTATCAGGGCCCTCTTCTCTGGAACCAGCTCCTGGTTTGTATTTAGGCGAAGGACACCCTCTCTGCTTTTAAAATTAAGATTAAAACTTTCTTTTTTTGTAAAGCTTATAGTTAGGGCTGGATCAGGTGACCCTGAACCATCTCATAGTTACTGTATGCTGGGGTAGGTTAGGGTAGGTTTAGGCTGCTGAGGGATGCACTAAGAATTTCCTCTCCACATGCCAATATTAAATCCTGGTGGGTTTATATACCGCTACTAAATGCTATTGCATTTTGTCTTCTCTCTCCCATAGTTTGTGTTGTCCTTGTAAATCTATGGTCTACGTTTTTTCTCTTCTCTTCTCTTTCCCCTCACTCCACAACTGGTCTAGGCAGATAAATTGTCCTCCCTTTGCCTTTTTCTGCCAGAGGTCTCTTCCTGCTTAAAGGGAGTTCTTCCTTCCCACCATTGCTAAGTGCTTGGGCATAGGTAATCATTTGATTGCTGGGGTTTTCTCTCTAATATTGTAAGGCCTTTACCTTACAATGTAAACCACCTAGGGGCAACTTTTGTTACAAATTTTCAGTAAAATTGAGCTGAATTAATTGAATGAATTTCTCTTATTTTGTCTCACTTTCTTTACCATATGTACAGGCTTATACCATTATACCTTTTCAATGATCAGGTTGCAAAACTCCTGCAGGAGGACCACCATGCGCTGTGGAGTACAATAGTACTGGGAATGACTCCAGATGAGGCAGAGTGTGTGAAAAAGTGAAGGTAGCAGTGTATCCACCTGTGGAAAACTCCTCTCCTCTAAGTTTGTAATCAGTCTCCTTAGAGGGCGCAGATACAGATCTATGTCCTCTGCTTCCAGCACGGCTGTGATAATTACATCCACAAGTATTAGTCGATAACATAACAGGGTGTTAACGGTGCTCTGATAGTTCTGTTCTTAGATTAAATTTATTTAGCTCCAGTCTCAAAGTGATTGCTGCACTTCCCATAATTGCTAAATGAGCATGACACAAAAAAGCAAGGCCAGTCTGAATATGAATATAAAAATGAAATTGAGAAATGAAGGAAAAAATAGGGTCTTTTAACATTTAAAGAATGAAGAAACTGGGAGGAGAATGGTGTTATAATAGCTTTAAATTCTGGGTTCAGTAATCATTTAAGACAATTAGTGCTTAATTTCTTTCTTAAATAAAACTAAATGGGTACTGGAGCTGTTAGACATTGACTTAATGAATTAATAAACACTCATGAATGACAAGTAATACTGATCTACCCTCATCGACTTTGAGGCAGATGTCCTTGAAGGCAGAGTAGTAACTGCTCTTGACTCTTCTCAGGATCTCCATGATGTGTTCCACTTTTGAGCTCCGAATCTAAAAACAAAGGCATCATATTAGGATGTGTATTCAATGCCTTTTGTTCAACAGTTCTACCATAAATTTACAGGTTTTGAAACTACACTATGTACTATTTTGATAGAGAAGTACAGCACAGTGGTGTGGTGGTTAGCTATATTGCCTCACAGCAAGTGGCTCCTGGGTTAAACTTCCATTGCTCAGGTGTACTTAATAAAGTGGTCTGCAGAGGGCTACTGATTGTGTGCTGTCCTGTCGGTACTTTCTAGGTGACTGTGTCTGTAGTGGATGACTATATTTAGAAATGCATGATAAGCTGATGCTGGCTCATTGCAGAAGTAGAAACTAACAGTTGGAAACCCAGTATACAGAGTAATATGAAGCCTGATCTCTTGGCTCAGGGACTATTTTTTACTGCCATTTATCATTATTTGAAACTCTAACCATCTTTAATGAGAATTTGACATAGAAAACAGGGGGTGTCTTGTTTTTTTATTTAGTTTTTAAATTTTTGAATATCCTGAGTCTCACATGTATTTATAATGTCATACCTGTGACTGGATGCCCAGCAGGTTTTCCTTTTGAGTTGTCCAGAACTGAAGCTCCACGCTGGGGCCTGGTTGGTGTCCCTGAAGCAGCATCGTACCAGAGTCTTTCTTCAAAATGTGCCATATCTGTCCAGACCACTGAACAATCAGTGTTTCTATAGAATATAACAAGCCATGGTCCAATGGCCATCCAGTGGGGCTGAGGAGAACAGAGTGGGGGCAATCAGTCTGGGTAAAAATACTAATGAGTTGCTGAAGGTGTACGCTATATGGACAGAAGTATTGGGCCACACCTCTTAAACACTGAATTCAGGTATTTCATTCAGTCCCATTGCCACAGGTATATAAAATCCAGCACTTAGCCATGCAGTCTGCCTTTACAAACATTAGTGAAAGAATGGGTCATTCTAAAAAGCTCACTGAATTCCAGCATAATACTGTAGTAGAATGGCACTGTTACAATAAGTCAGTTCATGAAATTTCTTCTCTCCTAGATAATCCATGAACAAGGGAAGTGGTATTAATGCAAAGTGGAAGCATTTAGGAACCACAGTAACCCACCCATGAAGTGGCAAACCATGTAAAGTTACAGAGTGGTGCTGAGGCATAGCACATAAAAGTTGCCAACCTCCTCTGTCATTAACATCAGTGCAAAAACCGGGCTTTGTGGCATGGGTTTTCACAGCTGAACAGCGGCATGTAAGCCTTACATCACCAAGCACAATGTCAAGTGTCAGATGTAGGGGTGTAAAGCCCTCTACCACTGAACTCTGGAGCAGTGGAAATGTGTTATTTGGACTGACGAATTATATCTATCTGGTAGTCTGATGGATGAGTTTGGGTTTAGCAAATGCTAGGACAACATCACCTGCCTGACTGCATCATTCCCACTATAAAGTTTGGTGGAGGAGGGACAATACCATGAGGTTGTTCTTCAGGGGTTGGCCTGGGCCCCTTAGGTCCAGTGAAAGGGTGTTGTAAAAGCTCCCGTTAAGTGTAATGTGCAGGCTGGACAATAGTTTTGTCCATATAGTATATGTACAGTATGCAGTGACAAACAGTAGTGTATTATTTCTATGGTAAATTGTGAATGTTAACCAGCATTTAAAGTAAGAACCCTTTAGTGTATTTGCACACTGGTTATCTATTATGAACTTAAAGTAGCCAATATGTTACTTTGTTCAGTTGCCTCATACTTCATTCATTTTATAATAGTCAGTGACAAATGCAAAGTTTGTGCAGCTCCACAATTAACTATTAAGTTAATCTCAGTGACATATAAATGGAAGGTTTTCACACTAATGACATTTACAGAGCTTCTGTCGCATCGTTTAACTAAACTTTGTCAAACTTAGGTGCTCAGCTGACAATACACACAGTTGTATTATAGACAATTTCCAAGTTCCTCAAGGACTCCCTATAGACTTTAATGTGAAAGAAAAAAATGCAGTCACTGTGTAGCAGTTCATTTAAAGTGAGCCAAGGAGTAAACAAAGATGACACCTGACCCAGCTTGAATCATGTCTTGTTTTGCGTAACCGTCATTGAGTTCTTATAAAACGCAAAGACATATAAGGAGACTAATGTATTAAATCAAGCCTACATTTACTGATGTTCTTTTTGTCCTATTTTGCCATGTCTTTCAAAGGTACAGTAAACTTACCATGAACTTGAAAAAACAGCCTTTTTGTCAGGTTAAAATGCTAGCCTTTCCTTAATATTTTCTAGCAACACGTAAAGGCTTTAACAAAAATGAAAGTAAGTGTTGTGAGTTTTGATTTTCTTGTTTTGTTTTGCCTTTAAAGACAATATAATCAAAATGAACAGGCAAATATGACAAAATATTCAAGGCCATTTTAGTACTTAATCTCTGGTTAAAAAAGGACAGCATCCTTAACAACTTTTATGATATTTTACTCACTAACTTGTTTTCTGACACCACGCACACACACACCTGAGTACAATGTCCTGAGGCCTTGCCCTCTCCACACACAGGGGTAGGGGCAGCAATGTTCGTCCCTCAGCATGGCCTCTCAGAGTAACCACCTTGCTCCTCAGCTTCTCCAGGTGTCTATGGATGTCATCAGACACCACCCTCGGCCAGTCCTCATGGTTGAGACCATTAGACAACACACACACCAGCACCTGTGTGAACACACTCATTAGGTAGGTCTTTGGTTGACTAGGTTGATCAGATGACCCCCTTTATGAGGGACTGCACAGCATTATTATCCCTTGTCCCCCTTATCCCATATCTTGAGACAATGTCCCACATTTTGACTGCCTCTGCAGGACAAGTCTGTCTTTAAACCAATGCATGGGAAGAAAACAGGGAAATCTATTATAGTAAGTGGATGAAGTTTATTATAGTAAAGTGAAGGTTATCCTGCTTAATGCTATTCCCATCAGAGAGAGTTACATCAAAAAGTCAGAAGATTTGTGGATTTCGGTGACTATGATGACAAAGAAAATGAAGAGGCAGGATACTTTTGAGAAATAAAGTTTTGTATCTTTTGCCAGAATTATTTTTCAATTTCACACAAGGAAAAATATAACCTGAATTGACACAGTATGCGTGTGAGTTGTCATTGGCGAAAAAATGGTGAAATTGTCAGATATGGCTCAAAAAAGTGCATGCTAATCTATGGACACATCCTCAGTGCAACCTGGTGAGCAGCAGTTGAAATAACAGTGAAATAAAAGCGAATACAGGATTATTAAAAACTATTGCATGAGCAAACTTCAGCTTCCTTTTATCCTTATTGTATTTACTTAGCAACAGATTTGGAAAGTTGCATTCAGTTATAATATATTTGGTCTTTACATGCTAGATGCCAATTTGGCAACCTGCACAGTTTGCTGTATTGTTATGTTTAAGGTAGATATGACAATTTCAGACTACCTCCCAGCATTGTGAGTGTGTCCCATATTGTCCCACACAAGCATCTTTATCCCACATTTATTTTGTTGGGATCTGGTTACCCTAGTGTAGACATATATCTTGTATTACACAGACACATCATACACTACTCTCTTGTCCTGCCAGCAAAACTGTAAGCTAGAAAGCCTATTTATCCACAGAAAACATGCATACAATTAGTGTGCATTTGCACAGACCTACACATACACACACTACCCAACCTCAGAGATGACAACAGGTAGATGCTCCATTGGGTATCCAGGTACTTCTCCTAGCCAAAACTGGTGTCTGAATCCTTGGTGGGAAATTCTCTTTACCCCCTTCTTTAGGACACACAGCAGCTTGGTTTTCCATGGCGGGGACGTCTTCAAAGATGAAAAAACAGTAGGTATGCTTTCAAGAACATTGAAAGCACTAGAAATAAGTAGTGACTTATTTCAAAAAAATTTATATATTAGATGGAGTGCAGATTGCCAGCTCAAGAGATGCTGTTAAACACTGTATGTTGGCGTTTTTGTCAAGTACAAAAGCTAAATCCACAATACATTGTATAATTATTTGCATGACTATGTTTGTATGAAATTTCTTGGGATATGAGGAATTATACTGCTCATTTTTTTAATGAGTTGGGTCAGGGCACCCAGACAAACAAACCCCATTAATGTTCTACATACCTTTACCTCAGAGTTCTCCATATGGAGAATTTATGCTCCACTGAATATTTACTCAATACTGTTGCTGCAGATTTATAGGGGCTACAAAACTGATATTTGGTGGAGAGATTTCCATACAGTTATCATTGTTTGTGTATGTATGTGTGTATCTTACTTGAGCATCCCCCACATGCAGTGTCCCTCCAGGTCCAGTGAAGAGCAGCAGCCTGTTGCTCCAGATGTGGTCCAGAAAATCCAGTATAATCTTCTGGTTCTCTTCAGCACCAATGAAGCGGTTCCACTTATCCGTCTTTACTCGCAGCACACAGAAGGCCTGCTCCCGAAGGAAGTCAACTCTCTCATCTGACAGCACCACACCAGCTTTGAGAGAGGGCTCCTGGGGGACGTGCATTCCTCCAGCCCCTCCACTGCTGCGCAGGCTGGTGGCTTCAGCCATGAGGACTCAGGTAGGGGAAAGGAACTCGATCTGGTGTGTAAGGGAACGTGAAATCAGAAAAGAGTGTCACCCAACAGGTACATACCTACCAGTCTTTCCTTTCAAAATCAGAAGCTATACTGTATACTGATATTTCCCTGGACATAACAAGTACGGACTCTTTCTACTCTCCAAACGTTCCTTTTTCTCTCTTCTCCTAGAACAAAGGCTGTCAGCTTGAAAACTGATACACATGGGCAGGTGATCTCATCACTGTGACAGAGCACTTCAGACTGCCTTCATTACCCTGAATGGTGGTGGACATTTATGTAGCCTGTATGCCCTGCAACCCTATCCTGTAACCCAAGCCTTCAGAGGAAGCCTGACAACAGCAGCTCCAGTGCAGGTAATGATATTGCACCTTACATGTACATGTACAATTTCCAGTAATATGCCATGAACCTGAGATTACTAAAATATAGTAAAAGCAGATAAAGTAATAGTTTATATATATGTGTGTGTGCCTGGAGGGAGTATGTTTGTCTGATTTTTCTTATTGGCTTATTTAAAAATATTGCCACTGTCACTGAAAAAAGAGAAAGATACTGCAGACTACTTTGCCCAAAAAACACATTTCTTTGTATCCTCTTCTACTGAGCTTTGCAATCTGTATTATCACCACCTGGGGGCAGTTTGGTACAGTATTTCTGACAGCATCCTTCAGCTGTAATCCAAAGTGACCCTTGCCATGACATCCTATTACATATGTTATGCCATTTATGTAAAAATGTGGAAAAATGGGACATTTCTCTAACTGTGTTACTTAAAATACCACTGCAATGATTACCCTTTAAAAGATCTTGCAATTTCTAGGCTTAACATCAATACAAAGACGTAATCATATCCCAGTTTAAAATGGGTTGACTGGAGAGTCCTGAGCCTTTCCGGGATGTCTGACATTTCAGTGCTTTGCTAAACCTTAGAGCCATACCATAGTTAGGGCAATGTAATACCCAGAAAATAGATTGTATGGGCATTCCTTCAACAGAAGGCTGGTTTGAAAGATTTAATTCATACAGTATAAATGCATACGATGCAAATATATACTTTCCCCATGTTTTTGTTGTATTTACTTTAATCAGTCTCCTTTGTTCACCTGTACATTAAGAAGAGATAATTTTCCTTTCACTCGGTGTATGACTAATTCATGTATCCATTCCATGTATATAACAAATGGAGGATCTTGCCCAAAGACACTTCAACATGCAGACAGGAGGAGAAAGGCTCGAACAACTGACCTTCTGATTAGTAGATGACCCGCTCTACCTCCTGAGCCACAGTGCCCAAATTATGTTGTTAACAACACTGGCTGTAACAGCCAATAAGTCATTGAAGGAATTTGTCCTTTCTGTAATCTGTCATTCCATGTCTTATTGTATTTGTGTAAGTAAATGCACACGTGTGCTTGATTGCATGCTCTTCCACACATTCATTTTATATGTGCAGCTTTAATGAATGTCCTTCTTATACATGAAGGTGAAGTTTTTGTTGTATTAATGTATGCACGCTTGCTTCAATTATTATACACTTACAGAAGTGTGTGATTGAATGTGTAGAGCGTGTGTGTGTGTGTGTGTGTGTGTGTGTGTGTGTGCATGCCCAGCCAGAGCTGAAGGCTAGTGAGGGTGTCCCTTAGGTGTCTCCACACACTGTATCTAAGCCCATTTGAGCCTGGCTGACAGCAGGAGCATGACTGCCCATCTCTCTGACCTCATGCCCAATGTCAGCTCTGCTCTACAGGGATGGAGGGATGGAGGCCAGAAAAAGAGATCTTCGGGCAATAAGGGAGAGGGAACCAATGGAGAGACAAAGGGAAAAGAGGGTGTATACTGGGTTAGAGGATGAGGAGAGGCAGCGAGCACATAGAATACAAATGAAAGAGAGAATAGAGTGATAAAGGAACAGAAGAGCACAACAGCAGAACAGAGATACACACTTAGGGATAAACGTTCAAGTGTGCTCCTGAACATCGCCGAGCGATCTAAATAGGGAAAAGTAAGACCACATGGAAGAAGTATCCCCAGGCAATATTTAATCTTCGAGCTCTTGACTGTAGCTGAAATATCACCTGTGAGTGGATGTAATATGAGTCTCCAGTGTAGCATAGCAAAGTACCAGCTAAACTCTCCTTTTTTAAAAATCTCTGAGCAATGTAGTTTTAACCTGAAGAACCTCCCTCATTTCTTTTTTCCCTCCTCTGTTTCTGTACCTCTTTTCATTGCTCTCTCCATTTGTTGTTGCTATGGCTACGTGTTGCTTGACAATCAGGCTACCATTCTTGAGCTTAAGCTGGGCTCACTCTCTGCCTCGCTTCTCAACCACTCCTCTGCTCCTGTCCTCATCACTGTTTCTTCCCCCTGTCCTCCGTCAGGAGAAAATTACATGTAGATGAGCTTGAGGTCTGTGTATCTTCCAATCACACAAATGCAGACAGACAGAGAGACAGACAGGCAGACAAACGCACACACACAAAGAAAATGATGACCATCATCCCCCTCAGGCACTGTAGGAGTCTCAAACAACCGCACTTTGCTACTACTCACATGGCTTTTTTCATTTTGTATTTTAGTCTCCAGGCAAATCGACAGATTCATTTTAGAAGCTGTTGGACTCAGGGGAGTCTGAGAAATGAATGAAAAAGAAGGCTCGAGATGAGAAAAGGAAGAAGGGAAATCAGAGGGAAAAATGCCACCAGGAGAGAAATTGAGACAGTGACAAAGACTGCTAATGCATACACTGTCAGACATACACACACATGTAATGACCATTTTGAAGCTTTCCTCCTGTTGCTGGCTGACTACCCATGAAACCCCACCATGGCTGGCGATTGCCATGTATGTTTTGTGTGTGTCCAGATGGTGCTGACCAGCTGTCCCTCCCAGGGTAGATGAAGTAAATGGAGCAATTACAGTAATGACCAACACACACATCTGTCTAATACCTCTGCATGGCTGCCAGGTCTTTTAGATACACACACACACACACACACACACACACACACACACACACACACAAAGACACAATTCCAAAAGCATTACTGACTATAGACTAGAGTTGGCAAACTCCGTAATGATCTGTGTGTTATACTATTATAATGCAGAGTTTTGTTTTTTCTCTTCTTTTATTGTGAGG
>VUQH01036438.1:0-10831 GCA_015106775.1 Etroplus canarensis | reverse complement strand
GAATCCTCCCATCAACTCTTTCCTTCTGCTGTCAGTCACAGTATATTGTCACTAAGTCACCATTTAAATAGTTCTTTCCTCCTCTGTTTACTAAAAAAATATGTGGGGTGTCCACACATGCATGTATGTATACAAAAGTGAATAATAATCCCTTTTCCATCCTCTGCTGTGATCTCCTCTGCTTTCCTGGACTCTGCTCTCCTCTCCTTTGCTTTCACTGGAAAAAGGCAAACACTGTAGGTTGATTAATACATAAAAATTCCCCAAACACCTTCATTAGGTTCCCTACACTGCAAAATTACTCCCTCAATAAATAAATAGTTGTTAAAACCAGCTGGAACATCATTAATGTCCGGCTCTGTGCCAGAGGAAAGTTGCTTCAAGTTCTGTCTCTCTCTCTCTCTCTCTCTCTCTCTCTCTCTCTCTCTCTGTGTGCGTGTGTGTGTGTGTGCATGTGTGTCTTTTGGTAGCCGCCTAATGAGATGCCTATGTTTCCCTCCATTAGTAGTTTATTAGATAGCATGGGTCGCTGAGGTTTGTAAAATACAGTAAGCTTAATTTAGCACATTTGGCACTAGAGGGGCATAGGGGACTTAAAGAAGTATCCAAGACATGAATAACTGGCATATCTTGAGATGTAAATTACTTGATCATAGCCCATCGTGCCCTTCAAAAAAGCATTTGCATATTAAACTGCCTGAGAGGTGCTGATGACCATGAATTAAATTGTGTAACCAGGACTTGGACCACCCTATAAATGCTACCTATTCTTGTTGCTGCTTTAAAAGCTGGTAATCTGTTTTATCTTTAATTCTTGGCTTTGGTTATTGTGATTGTGCAGAGATCACCCTGCAATCAAAGAGCAACACAAATGCTGGCATTCGTCTTTTGCTTGCGTATTCTGCCAAAGCAGGAACAGTATGTGGATGGTCTTTTATTCTAAATAAACAGCTGTTGCTGCCATTGCTTATGTGTTGAATTATTCACTTTCTTAGTATACTGCTCTCAGGAAAAAAGACCTACCTGACACTGGATGTTTAAACAGAAAATGCTGCAAAGGCTTTGATGATTTGGTTAAAGGTTGCAGTTCTTCACAATGCATTATTTACTGATGCAGAAGCGAAGCAGATATTTATTTGTACGTCAAATACAGTTTACTGTGTCTTGCCATTTAATGCAAGGGGTTGGCAATCTGGCCATAAGATTATACAAAAGATTTTTGATCATATTATTTTTTGGACATGAATTGTGTTGATACAAAGCCTGCCATTTTAACTCAAAGTTACACTATAGCAGGAATGTACAAATTCACAAAATAACTGAAACAACAAGTATAGTGATGTCAAATTTTGAATACATTTCACTAATTTAAATATCTTGAGTTCCTGTGATTTCCTGTCCTTTTGTGAGTTAATTAAACTCAATTAAACCCACTTTAACTTAAACTTTTTTTGGGTCAAGTAAACATTACTATAGGTATACTTCACTGTATTCTGTTGATTCAAAATTATCCAAAAGGTTATGTTAATAAAACATAATGTTTAATATATAATATGATATAACATATAATAATAGATGATTACAGCCATGCATAGCATATATACATTTATTTATTTCATTTCTCTGTTTTTGAATTTATTTTCTGTTTTATTATGGTCCTGCTTTTGTGCCCTTCAGAATTTGCCTATTCTGAGTCAACACAGAGAGTAATGCAGCTTACACAAACATGGTTGTGTGCAGTCCTCCAAAAAGCCAACAACATGCAGCTCCCCATGTATGCTGTGTGTAGGCTGACGGCTGATTGGTTGAAAAGTAGGTGTGGACAAGAAAAGGAGCAAAAGTTCCCAGCATCTGAGAGAAGATCAAAGATAAAAAAAAAACCAAAAACATGGCAAAAGGCCACTTTTCACCTAGAAAATTTACAAAAATACTTTTTAACTAAAAAAAAAATCAAATAAATATTTAGTTGAGTTAACATAGGAGTTTGTGTACAAAGGAGAAGTGACTGGAAGCTGGAGATTTTACTGTAAGTCACTTGAGCTTAAAATAATTTGAGTTGACTTACTGAGCTCATTGATTTAAGTGTAATGAAAAGGTTTGTGTAGCATGCAACAAAGAGACTTCCCCTAAATTTAGAGTGAAAACAGTTTACAGAGATTTATCTGTTGACTAAACTGTAACTTTAAAGCTGATGAAATAAAAAAATAAGGCAACTGATTGCCTTAATTTATTTGAGTTCTGTTAGCTTATTCTGGTTTACAGTTCAGGTAACAGACAAAACTCTGATTTTATTCTTACAGTTCTGACCACATGTAGTTATTTATATATCCAGAGCATTGATGATTCTTTCAAGATGTTGGTTCAAGATGTTGCGATCTGTGTCCAGTGAGCAATGTTTGAATTGCCATCCATCCATCCATTTTCATGACCACTAATCACATTCAGGGTTGTGGGGGTTTCTGGGCGTGCTGGAGCCTATCCCAGCTGTCATAGGGCGAGAGGCTAATTTCAACACAACATAACAGGCTTTTGTTTAATTCACATGTGGTGCTGGAAAGTTTGGGCAGCAATGGAATGTATTTATTTAATGAAACAATCTGGGAAATATTTTTTGAAAGCAGATCATATGTCATTTTAAGATTGTGAAACCAGAGTTACCACATAGTAACTGTAAGCCTCCACCAACCAGTCAAATTGAAGTTTACATCTACTATGTCTGTGCAGCCTTGACATTTTGATCTTACAATATAAAATGTAATTTTAGACATTTGTGTGAAATTTTGTCACAAATGTATTCTTAATATAATTCACATTCATCCAGATGTTCATGTTGTATCTTCTTCACAAGAATTTTAATGGCATCGAGTGTAAATGAACAGTCAATTCTGGACAAACTCCATCCCAGGTGTTCCTGAGATATCATCGCATTCCCACTCCCAACCAGACTGCCTCTGGCCACAGTTGTTGGCATAAAAATGTTATAATATATGCATGGTGACATATGTATTATAGTCTTTGTAGTATAACTAGTGATTGCACCCCTGTAGCGTAGTGGTTTACACATTTACCTTACAAGCAAAAGGTCCCTGGTTCAATTCCAGGAACTAGTGGCACAAGTCCCTCTCATTGTGGAGGGCTGTGTCAGGAAGGGCATCTGGTGTAAAATCTTTGCCATATTACCAATGCAGTTTAATCTGCTGTGGTGACCCCTTGGGGTGAATACAAGGGAGCAGCTGAAAGTACACTTTAGTAGAACTTGTGATTCTAATGGTCACCACCTCAGAAAGCATTATCAACATCTTTAGATTCTAATTTTTTTAAACATTTTAATTATTTAAATATTTTGGGTTTCTTTCTTTCATTTTTTCAGTTTTCAGGTTGTTTATATTGTTTGGGTGAAAGAAATATACCCCTAGTTATCACACACTCACACATGCACACCTACACATACACACACATCTACACAATCATTTATAGCTAGCAGGTAAGTGACAGATAGACCCATTTTCTCCACTGCTCGTGTAACCTTTTCTGTCTGGGGCTATCAAAGGTCACTCCGTCAGGCCTGATTTACTGTAGAAGCTCTCTCTTCCTCTCTCTTTGTTACTGCCCCCTTCTCTTTATATTAGTCTGTCTCTCTATATGCAGTGTATATACTCTATAAACGCTCTGTGAATTCACTTTACTAGAATCAAGTTTGAAACGGAGCTATTCTCTCCAAATAAAAATAGTTTTAGCAGTCTGTATACTTAGAACTTCGCAGTTTTTTAACACAGCACAGACTGAAAAAAATAAACCACATTAGTTGTTACCGCATACACAAACGTACACACTTTTTTATTTCACAATTTTGGGATTTTACATCATATTCTGTTTTTTTTTAATAACATTTATTTGTATCAAAAAGCCAATACTTCACCACATGGATAAACCTGTGGTAGAAGTCCCATTCTTGAAGGACCTTCACATTGTTTACTTCTTGAAACCTATTACCTTTCGCTCTTTATATTTCCTCCTCTCCACATTGTTTCTTTTTAGCACTGTTATTTTATCTTCTAGTTTATTTGTTGTTTCTGCTTTTTAGCCCTGTTCTTTCTTTTTCGCTTTTTTTTCCACTCTGATATGTGCAGATCTTCTTTTGGAAAGAGACAGGGGACAATGTCTTCATTCTTTCAACACGTTATTCAACTGGAACAATGATAGGTGCAGTCCAAAGCAGAGGCAGAAAGAGCTGGCATTTCAAACCAAGTTCTTTTAGTCATTGTTATAGTTTCATTTGCAAAGTGCGAGCTGGTCTGACACTACAGTTCTGTGACGCAGAACCACAACTGATGCGTCATTATGTCGCTAATGAGAAGAATAACACTTGAGCTCATAATAGTGCAAAGCTCTTTCATATACAGAGATTTACAATGGTTTCTGACTATGGTGCTTGATATGGAAAGGAAAAAAGTATGTATGAGGTTGCACATGAGAGGAATGGCTACGTAAAGACATTTTTCGTGGTGGGAAAGAAAGGAACAAAAAGACTCTTGTGACTCATTTTCTTTTCCATGGGTGCACGAAGCTACTGTACTGTATCCTTACACCTGGATCGGAGGACTGGAGAATGGACAATTTTATTGCTGTTATCCTGGTTAGACTAAATGGAAGGCTTTTGCTTCTGTGAAATAAATAATTCGCATCATTGTCAGTCACTAAGAGCTGAACAAAAAGGTACTCCGGTATTAGAGGAAAGAAAGAAAGAGATCTCTGAGTTCTTGTATAAAATGGCTTGTAAGAGTTTCGCATAGAGAAAGCTCATTCAAATCTTGGTTTTGTTTGATCTAAATACCTTTTCCTATTGACAAGGCTATAACAGTATATCTGTTTTAAGTGACCGGGGGAAAATGCAAAAACCTCATCTAATGTTGATGGAGTGCTGTTTGCACTCTGGGAGAATGGATAGAAGTAAGAAGGACTAGATGAAGGATGGGAATAAATTTAGCATTATTCATCCTTTGATGCCTTTGTCTCCCCATTCCTCGCCTTCTCTGATGTCATGCTTTTCTGCATCTCATCTGCATCCATTCGTGTCCCATTTGTCTCTTTTGACTCCACTCTCAGGTTTGCTGGCATCATGAATCCTTGAATTTTCTTCTTTATTACCTCATTTAATCTCTTTCCCCCTTTTTTGCTCTTTCACTGTCTTCTTTTTTGTGTTTTATTTCTGTCCTTTGTGAGATTGTTATTGCAGATCTGTCAATATTCACAAGGTGTGGCAAAGGCCTCCAGAGCTTTCATCTACCTGATTAATTCAGTGAGTTGTTCTCCCCCATAATGTCTGTTTGTGACTTTCTTTATTTTAAATATGCCTCAGCAGTATCACATTAAAAGGCTTTCCTTGAGCTTTATTAGAAACCCAGTGTTCACTGAGCATGTTGATTCATTAGTTGGATCTTTACACACCAAGTCTGCTGCTTTTTTATAGAATATCTGAACATGCTGGCAGTTTCCTTTGTGACTGCGTCAGACACTGTTGGTGTATGCGTGTGGGTGTGCATGCTGTAGTGTGACTTTGCGCATGGCTGTCAGGAGCTAAGTGCTTTGAAGTTCATCATGCTGTGTGGCGTTTGGAGAGAACAATAAGCGAGTATTAGGCTCTCTTGTTAAGCTTTCCTGGGAACAAACAAGAACAACAATAGAACACTTGTTGAGACTTTTCCTCTGTCAAATCTCAAACATGGAGTTACATAAAATTATACACCGCTCTTTTCTTTTTCTGAGCATTTTCAGTGGTAACTTAGAATATTGATTAAGGTGTACCTCTAATATTTTATGTGAACATGTCTGTTGAAACGTGTTGTTTATTGCACATGCACATAGAGGTGCTCTGGATTTAACCCCTGCTATTCATTAAATGAGGATGCACGTGACATTTATAAAGAGCTCAACTACTTAACAAGCAGCTATACTCACAAGCCCTCCCTCCCCATGAATTACTATTCCTTATGGGCTGAAGTAAGTCTGTGAAAAGGCAATATAGTAGAAATGCTGTATCACACCATTTAAGCCTGATACATTAACACCTAATCTATGAGACTGTTTAATGTGAGAGCTGTCCTATAAATAACTATCAATACTTCTATTCATTGGAGTCATTATTACGTTGAGCTTTCTCGTCAGAAGGCTCCTATTGCCAAACCTGTCTTTGAGGTGGAAAAAACAATCTGTCATTCACTTTTAAAGCCTTGTTTCCTGACATAAAAAAATCTTCCCATATGAAAGTACATATTTAATTCACAAAATGTGGTAGAAATACATTTTGCCCTCTCTGTAAGTATTACATGAAGGACATGCCTCCATAAACAGGGTTTAGAGTGACATTGAAATAGTGCTGTATCCTAGAAATTATGTTTCTACACAACTAAATTATTTTTCCAAATGCATAGGTGCAACATAATCCCTGGTGGGATTATGTTCAAAAGGTGTTTGAAATTTTCTTTAAATGAATGAGACCTTATATTTTTGAACTGCATCAGTCAAAAAAAGGTGGTTGCGGTGGATAGTGGGCCTACAGAGGCTTCAAATTCTTGTTTGTGGTCTAAGCCAAAAAAAAAAAAAAATCACTCAAATCACTGTGGAGCATTTGTGAATTAAACCACAGACTTTAGTTAGTTAGACCTTAGTATCTAAACATATAACCATAAAAATTTTAATAATGCTGTGGTTACTACAAGTGGCTATTGAGCTGCAATACTGTATATAATTGTGAATAAATCTTAGTAGTATGTTACTGATACAAAATAGATGTGTTTGAGACGTTAACTACAGTTCAAGTCATAAAAAAGTTTTGGACAAAATACTAAAGCTGTTCTTAAATGTAAGGGCTGTGTTGCACATTTGTCTAACAGCAACTGTTACCTCCTTCCTTTATGCCTTTCTGACAGCAGAACTGCACCCCTGACTGAGTCAGATGACAATTTTTCTTTCTTTCAGCTTTCAAAAACCAAAACCCTGACACTGACATGCCCACTTCATACAGTGTTTGATTACAGCAGGTGTGTAGGTGAGAAAGTATTTTTTTTAAACTTAACTTTGTTTTAGCAGTTTTCACAGAACTACTTCTGTCACTTTTTTGTGTCAAGAAGAGGTTGTCTGAAAATGTGAACTCATCTTCCTCATTTGTTCCATTCATCATGTTGAGAAAACAAAGCCACGCTATTTTCATGTCACCTCAACAACCAGAACAAGCAGTGGTCCTTCTGACCTTGACATTTGCTTGGCTCATCTGTATGGTATTTTGGTGCAAAGAACATTGCACAGGTAGGAAGAGAAGTACAAACAGGTGGAAGGCTTATTTCTAAAATCACTGAACAAGAACAAAATCCCACAGCTTTGGCTGCAGATTGAAGTGGCACTGGTCTACAGCCAAAACGCCTCTGAAATAATTCCAGTCACTGAAACTGATACTTAGAATGGTTGGTTGGCTCTAGTTTTCATGATGTGCCACTAAGTTCTAAGACCAAAAGTTCTTAATTGAAAGCTGAAATGACTGAAATATATTTTAACCCACAAATTTTGGAAAAAATGGGGGTAAGAGCTAATATTCAGATGGCCACTCCTCCTAAACCAGGGGTGTCAAACATACAGCCCATGGGCCAGAACTGAGTCCAATCAAGTCCGCTGGATGGCTTTAACCTTTTCATGCATGAATTATTACATCTTCAATCATTTTTTTTGCCACATGGGGAAGCTATTCCTATTATTTGTTCTCTGTATGTCATTCTCAAAGGGCTCATCTTTAACTTCTCCTGCTCCTGCTGCCCTTTATATATTTATTTATTTTTAATTTGGGGTGAGAACAGTCCAGATTCTAACTGGAGCTATTAATTACCACCTGGCCTGGACATTAAACACTGTCCCACTGTCTGAACAGGAAATATAAACCTTGAGGTGACTTCACCCTTCCGATCTCTCATTTACACTGTTTCTTCAAGGTTAGTCTTTATGTCACCACCTTTCTGTCTCTGCTTTTCTATTCTTCTCTCAGGCTGTCTGCCTCTCTCTGCTCCCTTTCTCTCTGCTCCTGCCTCAGATCAATGGTCTGGGTGACTACAGTAAATCTTAATGGTCAGGGTGTATGTGACAAAATTTAGATGTTTTGTGTGTGTGTGTGTGTGTGTCTACATGTGGTTGTGTGTGTCTAGTGCAGGTGAAGTATTGCTCACTCAGCACTGTCCTGCCCCTTGGGCACTACCACACGCCTGCCTTCCTGCTTCCTATCCAACCACAATCAATTTCACAATCCCACACACACACACACACACACACACACACACACACACACACACACACACACACACACAAAGAAAGAGAGAGAGAGAGAGAGAGAGAGAGAGAGAGAGAGAGAGAGAGAGAGAGAGATATGCAAAATGGCCTGAGTTGGACTGATTTGATCAAAGTTATCAGATAGCAGGGCTGATGTTGTTTATACCTTATGAGTTAATGTGTGTGTGTTCCTTTGTGGGTGTGTCATCATGGCAAAATGTGGCCCTGGCAAGACCTGAAGCAGCATGAACTACCAAAAGTGCAGCTTTGAGTCAATGCAAGTGCATTAAACAATTCAATATACTTTCACAAAGTTTTCAGGTGTGACAAGTAAAGATCAAAATGAGGGTTGAGTTCAAAGCTGTGTGGGGTCTGTCTCATAATTATGGAGTAAGAGGGGCCATTGATCTGCCCAGTTTGCTACCCCATCCCACATCCTTAAAAAATATTTATGAATAATAGTTCATCAACACATAATAGAATGACAGAGATAATACACAGCTCTAGTGAAAGAGGACATACAGAGGGTTGGGTTGATAGAGGACACAATGGATAGGGTGAGACAGAGGCAGATGATCAGCTATGGTGACCCCTAATGGGAGCAGCCTGAAGAAGAAGAAGATCACAGCTATGCAAGATGCAGCATGGCTCTTAACAGCTCATGGGTGACGTGGCTTGGAATAATTTTTACTCAGTGGCTGTTAATGGTAGTAACATAATTCAAATGAATTGCAACTGTGAACATGAACTGCACATATTCAAATAATTTATGTTTGTTGAAAAGCCCTGTGTTTTGAATGGACAAATGCTAATATTTGATCTTTGTCACGGTTTCACTAGGAGGACTCAATAGGCGGACACAAACCAGTTAAAGTGCAAGGGTGTTTAATGGTAAAAGAAAATATTTACAGTCATCCAAAATGTGCAAATGAATACAAGTTAAATACAGAGTCCAAAGGGTTTTGGCTGAGGCAGGAACTGAGGGAGTTTTCTTTCAAGTCCAAACTAGCTTTCCAACACAAGCATTCCAAACAAGTCCAGAAGTCCAGCAAATCCACAGTTCCAGGGTATGAGCTGCTGAGAATGGGTCAGGTGAGTTTCTGCCAGGAGCGTCTGAGCAGGCACACATGAAAACCAACTTGAAGAGGCAGCAGAGAGTTGGTGCAGTAAAGAATACAAAAGCACACGAGAACTACTTGTTGAGTATCTAACAATGTGGCAACAAGTGGTGAAGAGGACCAGGGTTATATATTGCAGTTTAGTGGTAATATGAAACAGACTCCTCCTTGGACACTCCCACTCCTGGAAACTAAGCAGAATCAAGCCCACCCATACAACACTCCCTCAGATAGGGGAGCAGAGATAGAGCCCAAGATGGAAACAGATAGAGCTAGATCAGTGCCTGAAGGCCAGGGAACAATGACAATTTTATACAGTCTGAATAAGAATTTTTTTTTAAAACAAGTTATTCACTTTAAGTAGTTTTGAAATATGTTATTAACAGCCCAGGTAATTGTTTTTGTCAGGTAGTGTTCGCTTGTTGATCTTACCAATGTACACAAATCTTCTGCAGCATAAGAAAATGTCGTAACTGATCATTATTTTCTGGTCTTAATTTGTATATCGAAAGCCATGGAAATCAGTTTAATTAATCATTTATTGTTTATTTGGGGGTTGAGTGGTTCTGTTGATGAAGGTTCTGCAATTTTATTGAAATCCGCACAACAAGTGAGTAGGTTTACCCGTAAGTGAAGATGTCCTAAAGAAACAATTGATGTTTCGTCGTACAGTGACTTATGGTCATCCAGCAATGGTGTGTGTATCCAAAATTTTGTGATGAAAGAAAAAGTCCATACTTGTATATTTTACTTTAGGCAGGCCTGTCCAAAAGGCTAAATGAGAAGTTATTTTTCATTTATCAGCACAATTTTAACAAAGCTGTCATTTTACCTATTAACTTGTTCTGTTTTTAAGTATATATATTTTAAATATGTGTGACAGTTTGAAATGGCATTAGATGTACAGTTAAGATCTGTCATGCACTGATGAGTACTGCAGTTAACATTTGATTCTAGTGTTTGTTCATGTGAGTGGGTGAGTGTATGGCGAGGCAGCTGCGGCATCGCCCCTCGGATTTTATGATTACCACATTTCATGTTTCCTGCCCATAATTGTAGACTATGTCTTTGCATATCTATATTGGTCTGCGAGTGTGCTCAGCATGAGCCCTCGCTCCAATCAGTCTATGATTTCACTGTAGACAGATCTTGAACACATGTAAGTGAAAAAGCGCCTGATGAACTGCAAATCTGCCTCATCCTCAGGAAGAGAGAAATGGAGAGGGAGAGACCCCACAGTGCTTAGATGGCATGGGCCAGGTGGCGTGAGTGAGTGCAAAAGGAGATGAGTCAAAAGTGTGTGTGTCTGTGTGTCTGTGAGGTGGGGTGGGGGTCGCATTCAGCGAGCACCTGGTGCTGACAGGCTCTATTGAGGCTCTGCAATCCGATTCAGGTTCAGCCCT